>OMKY01060767.1:5324-15617 GCA_900302395.1 Bregmaceros cantori | reverse complement strand
TTAACCTTGTATCCTGCTTGTCTCTGGACTGACCTGGTTTCGCTCTCTCCTTTGTCCAGCGCGCCCTCACGGAGCCTCCACCAGCTCCTGATCCGTCTCCGACGAACCACGACGAAGAGATGAGTAGTGACCTCGACGTCGACCGCATGGACGTGTCGTAAATGTTTGTGTGTTCCATGATTTCGATACTGCTAACTGTAACTTCAATAAAAGGGTCTTGAACCCTCTGTCTTTTGTCTCTCTCTGGGCATTCAATATTCACCAGTAAATTGACTTGTGACACATTCTTTATGGAAAGAGATAGTGACAGGATTAAATCGGAAACTGGGATGAAGAGTCGGGGGGAGATATTACAGAAAAGGGGGGTTAGAACCTGTGGTGCTGCTTGACCTATGGTCCGGGGGCAGGCTCTATAACCACTCTGCGTGCAGCAGTACTTCGCTAGCATAACCCTACCGACGCAAGCGGGGGTGAGGACACAAGCATCTAGAAATCACTGCATAACATTTTGTTTCACCAAACTTCAGTTGTGTTCCAACTCACATATGGCTCTATATGGCTAAGCTACGTGGTTTGCACCCTATGTTCCGAAATCCCAATGTTCAGAAAAGTTATGGGCCGTTTAGTCACAGTAGTCGTTTAGCCACAGTAGGGTTAGAGGTTAACCCCTAATCCTAACCCCTAAACGACCCCTACGTTTTCTGAACACAGGAATTTTGGAACATGGGACGTTCACCAAGCTATGCTAGCAAAGTAACGCTGAAAGCAGAGTGAATGCACACGCAGATAAGATATTTCAGTATCGTTTTCCTTGTTCTTGTTATGACCAAGATTCAAACCCTCTTGGCTGGTAATTTAACAAATGCTCAGAAGCCTCATTCCTTGCACGGCCGCTTCCAAGTAAAGTTGTGGACCCAAATCACATCACGCACAACGAAGTTAAAAGGCAAAGACCTCTCTTTAAAGGCATGTTTTGAAAGCTGGGTAACCGGGTCATGGAAAGATACCAGCGCTATAAACAGCGTCACAGCTTCCATTGTGTCTTCCGCCGCCGATGACAGACGGACAGCGTTCCTTCCTGACGATGAGTCTAGTGGCAGAGTGACCTGGGCAGTTCGTGAATGACAAAAACATAAACACAATGACTTGAACGAGTGTTATTTTCTGAATGAATGACCACAATGCGACAGGTGACTCAGTCGCACCCATGACCGTTATGCCATTACCTTAATTGGCATTAGCCAGACGTGACTATACACTTGATATTGAGCAGCTAGATAAACAGTAAGTGAAATATAATAACTTTAAATAAATATATAACTTTCCTTAAATAATTCAAATATGTTCTACAAGCCATATATAGTTAAACAAATAATTATTATCTCTCACACAACACACATATATAACACAAACAGAAACTGTCCCTTAATATTCATTTGTTGTATTAATATTAAACTGGATTGGAGTGCGCTTCTGTAATGGCACATTCTATAGGGTGGATTGCCCTAATGTGGGCCACTGCCTAATGTGGGACACCTAAGCTTCAGTGTCTCTGGCTCCCCCCTAAACGAATGAATGTCAGTGAAACTGTGGTGAAAGCAAACTATGGTGAAAGCAAACTATGGTAATGTGTCTAACATTTAAGTTCAACTGTTCAACACTGCATTTCACTGTCCGTCATTTGACAACTGACAGCCCACATTAGGAAGTTGCAAAAAAATGACCCACTTTAGGGCAACCCACCCTACACACATTGTCTCATTGAAAAATTCATTCAAATCTGTCAAGTTGGTTTGGAGACAAATGGACGGCAATGAAAACTTCAGCTTCCAAAGTGTCCTTAGGCAACTTAGGACTGTAGCTGTGGGCTGTGGTTGAGCACCTTTTACGGCAGCACCCCCCCCATTGGTGTGTGAATATGCACATAATTTCCCGTTTTGGATTCAAAAAGTGTGTGTGTGTGTGTGTGAGTCCTGAGATTCCACATGTCAGTTAAACCTGCCTAGCCGGCAACGAGCACTACCATTGGTGTTTCCATAGTTACTTCGATACACGCATGTCATTAACTAATTTCGAGTAACCAAGTTATTATCAGCTCTTTACAGTCATGACTTAGCTAACTATATTATTTTTTCAGAGTGAAGTTTCTAACAAAGCTAAAGAATAAAGGTGTCATGATCTTCGATTAATCAGGATCGGGCAACCACACCACTTCCTGTCATTTGACTTTCAGCAAAGTCAGATGTCGCTCCTCTGCCCCTGCTTTTATTTTATTTTGCTGACCAGAGTATCAGTGTACATTGTTGGCCGACCTTTAAAATCAAAGTCGGGGGCCGCGATGACAGAGTGGTTATAGCGCACGACCCCCCGGGCCATAGGTCGAGCAGTACTGCGGGTTCTAATCCCCTCTCCGGCTGTTCTGCAATGCCCCCCCACCCGACTCTTCATCCCAGTTTCCAATTTAATCCTGTCACTATCTCTCAATAAAGAATGAAAAATGGCATTCACGCCCAAAAAAATAACTTTAAAAGCCATAAAAAAGTGGTTGTGATAGCTCTACTAAGACTGTCTTTTAACACTGTCACACCCAATTTGACATTGTCATATTTGGCAGCGTTAGAAGAGTTAAAATAAGGAATGTGGAGGCAACAAATGAAAGACTGTCCCACATCTGTCATTAATTCTCACACTCCACACACAGCTCATTCAATAACTCACTCGTAGTAAACGTTCCCCCAGGCATCTATTAGGGCAAGTAGATGCAACCAAAAGGTTGTTTGCGTGCGTCAACCTATATTTTGGGGTGACCTCGTGGAAATGCAGGCCAAGTCTACTACTATTGCAAAACAGAAGATGAGCACGTTTGAACCTGCTTCCCAGTTGCCCAGTGATTATGAAGAATCACCCGAAGGGAAAATACACAATGACAAGCGCCAAGGTTGAGAATCTCTGCGTCTTGACAGGTTTATTACATTGGGTGGCGCCGAGCAACAATTGTTTGACCAATAGAAACCATTATTATGACTTTCTTGTGGATAGTGGCAATGGTAAGAACACACCTTGTCAATGGACAAAGACAAAGAGTCTGAACTAGTTTCAAGTTGTTAACCTTTTGAGTGCTAACAGTGTTCATGTTACATTGGAAGGTCCATCAATTGCTATATACAAAATATATCTAAATATACCCATGTCTGAGGAAGAAGATCTAGGGTGGATTGCCCTAGAGTGCAGCTTCCTAATGTGGGACTGTCAGTTGCTTAAAGTGGGACAGTAAAATTTAGTGTTGAACCTAATGTTAGACACATTTACCAGATTTCCCTTTTACCATAGTTTCACTAACATTCATTAGTTTAGGGAGGAGCCAAAGCCAGTGGAACTTATTACCCTATATTTTCTCTGAAATGTAATGTCATTGCGTTTAGATTTTTTTTTTTTTTTTTTTTAAGAAATTGTGTTCTTGGCAATCAGCATCTTTTTATTTTTTTCAAGTTTTCTTGGCATAAGCGCCATTTTTTTCCATTTTATTAACAGGGCTAAAGAGCAGGGAAGCAGTCCAGCAGCATGCTTATATCGGTGAGGGGAAGCAATCCATGACAGCTGCGTGTGCTGTGAGACTGAGCCACAGGCACAAGACTGTATTGCGCTAAATAACAACAGAGCCAGCCCCAGCAATAAGTCTCTGACAACTAATCTAGTAATCGATACTCTGCAAATAATTGAATCGGTGTTACTGTCGACAGTTTTGTGCTGATGTTACCCACATTCATCCACACAAATTTGATATTCATTCATAAATACATTTAATATGAAACAATAAATGGACAAAATTGATTAATATGAAGAAAACCATGAATGAGTTTGTGTCAGAGGAAGTAACTTAATCTTTGTACAATCATTGATTAAAAAGGGCCAAATTTGACTACATTTCAGGTTGACACATTCATTTCTCGTAATTGTTGCTCGCTGTGAAAATGTGGGGTATTTTTTAAAGGAAGAATTATGTAACTAATCAGTCGACTAACCGCTTCAATAATTTGCAACTGATCGACTTTTGGCGTAACCGTTAGTTACAGCCCTAACCAACTGTATGTGACAAGTCAATGATATCGGCCTGATGTTGCTTGGAGAACAGTTAATTTGAGGTGTACCGTGCTATGTTATACATGTTCAGTATAACTGCCGTTCGCCAAGACTTTAGGTCTTTCTAGATGCAGCATTGGGCGAGGAAGGCAGCTTGCCCGTGAGCGTAAGAACCGGACTTGACATGTTGATCAAGAAGGCATGCCTTCAGCAGTCACAGAAGCAGTTTTTAGCTACAGCATTTAGCTGATGTTAGCCGAGTCAATACCTAATTTGCGTCCGTGCGTGCAGTCTCACCGTCTTAAATGGCACACTTGCACACTTCCTTGGCACTTGCAGTATAGGGCACTGCCCAGCATTGTTGGTTACAATACAGTGCACTGAAAGTGCCCTAAAACTTTGGAACGCCCCACCAACAAGAGTAGAGGATCATCGACTTGTAAAGAGTTTTAGGATAAAGGCCGACCTGTTTAAGCAAGCATTAATAAGGGTGGTTTTAGACACTTTTACCCCAAGTGTTACTTGTTATTGGGGATATGTAGCCTGACTTTTAAAAATGTGCGTTTGTTTTACGCTTGTTTAAACGAAGTTATTTTTTGGGGCACAAGCGCTATTTTTCATTCTTTATTGAGAGAGAGATAGTGACAGGATTAAATCGGAAACTGGGATGAAGTGTCGAGGAGAGGCATTGCAGAAAAGCTGGAGGGGATTAGAACCCACGGCACTGCTCAACCTGTGGTCTGGTCTGCCCCCCCTCCCTAAATTTTGTTTTACTTGCAGCCTTAAGCACGTTGGGACACTGGCAGGTGCTATTATGAATACTTACATGTAGTTCACAATACACACTCACAATATTGTTATGTGGCTCATTATAAATAGAATAAAGAAAATATATTCATAATTAAAAAACTGACTATTGTTTGTCTGTAAAGATCCCATACATGCAACCAACTATATCAGAATTAATCATTCCAATCAAAACAAATAATTCTAATCAAAATCTTCTTCATATGCACCATGTTTGCCATACAGTTTGTATAAAGTAGTCACTAAATTCTTGAAAGCAAAGCAGTTGGCAACTGTAGATTTGGGTTGTTCAAATTACCCTCAAGAACCAGCGGCAGCTCTGGAATGCACTACACTGGAAAATCTGAACTGAATGCAGGAGTGTAGCCCATGAAGAGGAAGCTGGATTAACAAACACGTCATTACGATTCCTAGTGGCAGTGATGGTACGGCATCCGGTCTGTCGTGTGTAGTGTGACTCACACTTGAGAATTCTCTATGCCTGTACAGTGACCTTGTGCACCGGAATTCGCCACATCCGTTGATGATTGAGAAAAGTCAGATACCATCGGATCTTTTGTAAGTGAAAACGTCAACTTTCAACATTTTTTTTCACTGTTTTGAGCATAGCGGCCAGTCCTGTGAAACACACCCGGATGGAAATGACATCAACAACATTCCTAACATGTAAAACATACCTATGACAAACATGTTATTTCCTTGATTCTAATGGTTTGTAGAGGTGCAAAAAAAGCATTATGCCTTAAACAAGGGTCCACATTTATTGAGCATGCAATAGATGATTTAAAAATTAAATTCAAATTGTTGTTGTACCATCCACACCCTTCAATTTGTAATTGGATGGCGTGGCCAGTGATGCGATGGTACCAAAGACATTGAATAACAACACCTCAACCGTTGCTCCCATGATAGAAATGGTGGCGGGATGAAGAGCTTTAAATACATAGATGTATTTAAAGTTATTTTTTCTGGCGTCAGCGCCGTTTTTCCATCTTTATTGGATAGGATTAGTCGGAAACTGGGTTGAAGAGATCAGGGGTAGACATTGCGGACAAGTCGACGGGCGGAATCGAACTCGCGACACTGCGGTAGACACAGCGCCACTAACATGAATGGGGTCGCGTTAGGTGCGGTGTCCATAACCACTCGGCCAACGCGGACCCCGTACATAGATGTATTTAAATGTACTTAACTCCTTAACATAAAATGATACATTTATATAGCTATGGGGAGCTCTTCAGTCACTGCCATTTATACCAAATCGTATTGTAAATCAAACCATTATATCTGTGTTTCGGGGATAAAATGAGCCTTTGGCTCACATTGGCCCATTTAGACGGAATTGTGGAATTACATGAATAATGTTAATTGTCCCCGTCTAAATACACAAATACAATCACCTCAATGCCAGCACCTCACTGGCAAATGACTTAAGTCAATGTGGGGAACTCTCCCCCACAGTAAGCACCGGTATGTTTCATTGTGTAAACAATCATCAGCATTAATGAAAAAAACCACAAAGACGCGGGCAAGTCTTAATAAAACAGTAATTTATTTGACTTTAAACTAAAATTGTCCGACAAGCACATTACAGGGCACGGTACGAAATCTTCCCTTGTAGGCTCAGTGACGACGTTCACGCACCGGGGCGGGCTGGCTGATCGTAATCGTAAGCAACAAGCCGCGCTCCTTCCCACATTACACCCACAACCTTCGGAGCAACAAAACCACAAAAAAAAAAGACAAATCAAAACAGAACCCATTATGCACACCCAAAACAGCCAGTTTTACCTTTTAAGTGTGTCCGGCGAGACACGGCACAAGTTGTAGTACAAAAAACGGCCGGCCTATTTGGTTTTAGTTTCTTTAAGAAAAAAAGAAAGAAAACAAAGCCACAAAGGAGATAAAGAAGGCAGCCTGTCACAATCAGGTGTGGACAAGGAGGCACAGAAAGACGGGACGTCCCAACGTCCCATATTAAGCCATCTGTTGTAAACCGTTCACTTGCATTTTTAATTTTGGAGAGGAACAACGCATGTTACTTCTGTGGGATTCATCAGTGGTTTTCAGAATGAAAATTTCTTTACATTGAACTGCTCTCAATTCTGAGAAGTCAATTAGCAATTGGGACAAACTAGAACGAGTATCGCATTCTAATATTTTGTGAATCAGTGAATCTGTCGGGAGAAGAGAAACGTATCTCAACGTGGACCAAGAATAGCAGACATGCTGTAGTACGTCTACTTCAGCTTGTAAACAGTCTTTACAAGGAGTTAGTTTTGGACTACTTTGTGTGTTTACTCCACTGATGAATTCCAAAAAAGTTACATTACAACGTCTATCCATTGTGTGCCGAGTAAAAAAAAAAAAAAAATGCAGCCAACGGCAAGGCAGTAGCTGGGAGGATCTACATCGAGTGGCACTTGATGAACAGCTTCAATGTATTACTTGTTTATGGCATTGAGGAGCGGGCAGTATTGTCAGAGTGTCTTCTTGTGGATCTTGATGGCTACAATTTAGCTGTTTAGAGCGTTGGGGGGGTTCTACAGTGCACTGAAGCTCGTTCTTAGCCCGTGGCAGTACCAGAGCAAGTCGAGTTTTCTTCTGATTACTTTCACTGTCTCAGCTCTGTCTAAAAAAATAACTGGCTCCCAACTTTTGGCAGAACAGGTTCTGCGGCGTACAGAGCGGGCACATCAAGACAACGGATGAGGAAGAAAGCAACGAGTGCCATTTCTTTCACAAAGTCAGCAGCAGCAGCAGCGCAAGGTTTGTCTTTGACAAAAGGCACACCACCTTATTTCTCTTCCCTACCTTCTTCTCTACTTTTATTCGGCATCTCAATTTCATACATTTCGTCTACTCTTTCATCTTTGTACCCAGACTGGTGTGCCAGAAAACAAAGGCGGAGGTAAAAACAAAAAACACAATGCTAAAAATGTGGCCAGATCCTGCTGTTCTCACTACGCGCTAATGGGTTGGGGGGCTCGCGGTAGGTCATGCACGCCACGGCCAAGAGCATTGCGAAAAAATTTTTAAAGTGGTGGTGGGGATAGGATGGGCAAAATAAAGAAAAATGCGCAGCTTTGTATCTTTGGTTATAAAGTTGATATATCTTCACAGCTTGTCAGCTCCACTGCCCCCCCGCAACGATTACGGGGAGAAATATAGTCATATGACGACGTTATGTTCGTTCCTTTTCCAAGCAATGCTGTCGTTTTTTTTCCACAGATATGCAAGATATAGACACACCTCACGACAGATGCCAGGCCAACATATAACCTCTCTTAATACTTTACTCTTTACAAACTGTACATTCATATTCATTCTTGCTTAGTGTTACATCTCTCTCTAGCTTTGGGAACTACTCAGCTCAAACCCCCACTATAAGTTGAAAATATGCCATAGGATCACATTTGTTTTTGTCTACTAAAACATGTGTTTTGTGTGTATGTGTGTGTGTGTGTGCATGGCATTGTTCATTTGCATTGTGTAAATAGCAGCCCTGAAATAAATAAATGCAAAAAACAAACAAAAAAAACAATACAATGCTAAAAGTGAAGTTATGAACATCGTGGAGCAACTCATGCTAAAGAGAATGTCTTGGTAAATAAAATTTAAAAAAAGGTTTACCCTTTGACCTTCACACACACCCTTCAAATAAGCTGGCGCCACTGCTAGCTCTACACGGCCGAGGCACAGCAGACAGCAAGGCGCACACATTCAGGGATGTCCGTGTGTCAAGTCTTGTCGGGGAAGAGCAGGCTAAGCCTCCCCCAGGGGCTCTTCCTGAAGTGCGTTATTTGACGCGCATGAGTTGCGCGTCAAGTCTCGTCGCTTGCACTTTCATAGTTACTCTCGCAACTCCCTCTCGCGTCTCTCTGCAGTTGTTTCGACCCCCAACACTCTCCTGCTCCTCGTCTCTTTCTCCTGCTGTGTCCGATAGCTTCCTTCCGACTAGAGTGACCAGCAGCGGGCTGGGCCATCGGGGTGCAGAGATGGGAGGAGGCCAGGCACAGCGGCATGGTTTCAAGGGTGCGCCCATGGAAACCGGACTCTCGCCTTCTAACGCAGGCAGATGTCTGCAGGAGTAGGGGGAGGAGCTAGACAAGGCTTGGGTAGTCCAAACACTTTATCATTTTATCACACCCCAAAAACTCCGTCAACTCCTCTTAAGGGGCACGCCGGTCTGCCTGTCCCATTGTGGAGTGGCGTGTGTTTTATTGCATTTGCAGAAGAAAAGTCAAAGGCAAGATTTTACGGGGGCATGTCCAGTGTGGGGATGGCGGCAGCAATCGGGGTATTGACGGATCACGCCGAAGTGACGTTCGGTTGATGGGGGTTCCGGTTGCCACCCGACGTCGTGGCGTTCTGTTGATTCCGATTACTGTTGCTCCCATTGTTGTTGTTGGCGTTATTGTGCAGGGGTTGGTGGCGCGGGACCGGAGATACGTTGGCATTGAGCAGCGGGTGATGAGGCTGTCGGGGAGGCGGCGACATGCTGCCCGCGGGGCTCCGCTGTCCGCATGTCAGCGTCCCCAGCTGTTCTGTGTTGGCCAAGGACTTCAGCACCGCGTTCTCCCGCTCCAGCAATGAGTTGCGCTCGTGCAGCTCCTTGATCTGTTCCTTCAGCACCTCCACCTCCTCACGAACCGCGTACATCAGATGACTCTTTACCAGGTCCTGGTGGGCAAAGGGACAGAGGATAATGCTGTATGAGATGTGTGTTCTGATTTTTTTTACTATTAGCACTAGTCATTTCAATAGCCGACTAAATCACTTGGTGACAAGGACTGCCCCCAAAGTTCTACAAAAGAAACCTACGTCAGTGCCAACGACATTTTTGGAATGGAAAATGTTGAAAAGATTTATTTATTTTTTTTTTTTTCAAATTTTTTTTGAGCGCAAGCATCGTTTTTCCATTCTTTATTGAATGAGATAGTGACAAGATAGAATCGGAAACTGGGATGAAGAGTCGAGGGGGAAACATTGCAGCAAAGCTGGATAAGGTATGCAAACCCCTGGTGCTGTTTGGCCTTGGGGTACGCGGACTAACCACTCTGCCACCACTACTCCGCATTTTTTTAATGGCAAAGATACTTTTCTTCATATCATAAACCACTAAAATATAATTTGTACAAAGAATGGGGGACCCTTCAAACATCTGCACATATATATTGACATATATTGAAATGGTTGGTATTGAAAATGACAATTGGCAAATGCGACCCTTATGCATTATTCGGTTTATGTACCGTTTTTTGAGCTAGATAATTTACAAAGTTACAAAGCACAATTGTAGCATTATCTACTAAAAATAGGTGTTTTGGGGAAGAAATTGAACAAATGCATTTAGATTGAATAAAGTCAAATTTATTTTAAAAATATCTATTTTAATATTTTAAA
>OMKY01060751.1:0-12911 GCA_900302395.1 Bregmaceros cantori | reverse complement strand
CGTCAATAAAATTAAAGAGTGAATCGATTTTGGAAAGTAGCCACCCTAATGGAGTTAGATCACACCTCAGAGTGAGAGTGAACAGCTTATATGTAGGTGTAGGAGGTTAATAAAATATTCGGTATCAAGGAGTTTAGTGTTTTTTTTTCTTTCTACAGAGATGAAAAGAGAGCAGAGACGAAGGGGCTTATACCCTTTCACACCTTTGGGACTGTATCCCGCAACGGCTCCCGGACAGGGGGAAGGCGGGGTCAGGCTTGGGGGAAAGTCAGTTAAAACACACCCACAAGGACGTGATAAAG
Organism: Bregmaceros cantori; assembly: GCA_900302395.1. Lineage (NCBI taxonomy): Eukaryota > Metazoa > Chordata > Actinopteri > Gadiformes > Bregmacerotidae > Bregmaceros > Bregmaceros cantori. The sequence continues at coordinate 12,609 of OMKY01060751.1, read as the reverse complement.
CTGTGGCGTCACCATGGCAACTGGACGCCACTGCTGAGGAAGGTTGAAGAATCACGACTGAAACTGTTGAGGTATTTAAAAAACAATCCTAGTCCTTTACTAGGGGTGCACCGATCACGTTTTCTTGCTCCCGATTCGATCCCAATCCTTTGAGTTTAAGGATCGGTAGATCACGATCTACGGTACCGAGTCCCGATACACAGTCCCGATACCGAGTTCTGAAAAATTAGTCAACCTAAATAAACGGCCATTTGGCATGCTCCCCGACTTATTTACCGATCCTGATCGGGACAAAATCACGAGTCCCGATCATTGGAAAAAAGTCTGATCGGCCCCCGATCACCGATCTGAGGATCGGATCGGTGCACCGCTATCCTTTAGCCAATTAAAATAATGGTAATATTTTAGTAAATGGTTTGTCAGTGTGAACACCATTCATCTATGTATAGATGAAAAGGGATTCCGGTGTCTGTTCCTATGCTGTGCATTATTTATTTATTTTTTAATTAATTTTTCCTCTGCATTCCAAAATGAATTTTGGCGTATTATTTGCCGTGATGTAAATTGCGAATCCCAAAACGATCCGTTTATTTTGTTAGGGTCCCTCCTAACCATACCAGCAGCCGCGGAACCTGAGGTCCAACGGTACAGGCCTCTACTAGTTCCATAAATTAATTCCAAATCGCATGTAGAGGCCACATTCAGCTTCTATGGCCCTCGACTATGGAATGATCTTCCAGAGGCCCTCAGGGATGTTTTTAAGAAGAAGCTCAAGACACATCTCTCTGATCTGGCTCGGATGTTACTGCCATCGGTACATGATTTGTGGTCGTTTTGTAAATCATAATTGCATATTTGGTAATCGGTCACAGAGCGAGCAATCGGAAGCAACTTATAAAACTGTATTTGTTCGACAAATTCATCCACTTCGCCCCGCTAAGCTGCTAAACAGACACCCAAAGTGTGTTTCATTATGGCAGGACACGATGGAGCGGGTAAAGAGCGCGTTCCCCAGACCATAAGTCAAGCAATGCCCCAGGTTCAAATCCCCTGTCCGGCTTTTCTGCAATGCCCCCCACCCCGACTCCTCATCCCAGTCTCCGATTTAATCCTGTCACTGTCTCTCTCAACAAAGAAGAAAAACGGTGCTTGCCCAAAAAAACCACAAAACTCATCCATACCTTCTTGCTCTTTCCAAAGACTTCATGATCCATATTTATGTTCTGACCCACTCTTGCTTGAGGTTGGATTGAGAAGAAAAAAAAAAAGAGGAGAAAAAACATGGCCGACTGGGTCCTCAAAGCCCCCGCTCCTCCGAGCTGAATACCTATAACCGAACGTCGACCCGTTGCTCGCTTCCAGCAGCAGAAGAGAAATGTTGTACAGCAAGACACCGGCTTTCAAAAATATAAACATGAAAACTCTTGGATGGTAGACCTCCTGGGAATGTGAAGCGCTCCTAGCTTGTTTGGTGTAAGATGGGAGTGAATAATATCAGTAGTTTTTTCCCCAGACGCATGCACGCATGCATACACACACACACGCACACACACACACATGAGCCACATGCACGCACACAGGAGCACACTTGCCACATTGTTTGTAGAAGCGTTGGGGCAAAACGCCAGTAATTCGGCCCAGAAACGGGCGGCTGCCTAAAGCTTGTCAAGGCAATAAACTCCGGGGGCTGTCGGTGGAATGCCATGATGTCTCTAGGGGGACAGTGCACGATGCTGTCCCCTGGCCTCGTCCCTGAGTGTGTGTGTGGGTGTGTATGTGTGCGTGTGTGTACGTACGATTACTTGAATAAGTAGATTCAAAACTATGGAACACCAAGGATTTGTTGTGGCAGGTAGTAAATAACACAAACTGTATGAGTGTGTGTGTGTGAGTGTGTGTGTGAAATGTGTATCCGTGTGGATATGCAAGGTTTGTGAATCTGTCAATTATATTAACAGTAGATGACTAATTGTTAACTACTCAAAACGCCCAGGCAACCGAGAAGTAGCTCAAAATTAAAGTAAATTAGGATTGTTCTCGAACAAAAATGTAAAAAGTATGCTATTCTCAGGGGGCGCGCGGTGGCAGAGTGGTTAGAGCAGTGCTCAGGCTCAAGTCCGGCTTTTCTGCAATGTCTCCTCCCCGACTCTTCATCCCAGTTTCCGATTTAATCCTGTCACTATCTCAATAAAAGAGTGAAAAACGGCTCTTGTGCCCAAAAATGTACTTAAAAAAAAAAGTATGCTATGCTCACGTCCAATACAAATTATCAACTAAAAGGCATAAGAATAGACTTTCTGCTGAGTAACTTCATTTTGTGATATTAACACACGCGTTAGCTTAGGCTGTCCGCCAATCTTGAGCGCTTTATTTGACCGTAGAGTTTTAGAGATCTGCTTTTAATTATCGCCATTTAGGGCTGTATGATTTTGCCAAAAAATAATTTCTTGAAAAAAAAAGGACAAAATATATTGAAACTAAAAGTTTAATATTTCAAACTTTGCGAATGGTGTCCATTTTTGGTGCTAAGTAGAGACACCTAACCCTTCGGCTTAGTACAGTTATCAATTTATATACATGTTATTCATACACACTCATATAACAGTCCAGTAAAATCATTGTCAATGTTAAAAAGGAAATCCGATTTCACTTTTTCAAAAATCCTCTGAACAAAATAATTTCGATTTCAAATCAATTTTTTCCACAGCCTTATTGCCATTATTTGTTTCAGTCACGTCAAATTGTTTTATTTCTATGTGATCTGCCAAAAACGTCTAGAAACATTTATAGAACGTTTTCTTTGCAGTATCAATTGTTTGTTGTTGTGTTCAGATATAATTACCTGCGCTGGGGGCGTTACGTTTTTGGTCGCGTTGGTTTGTCCCCTGGATAACTGAAAAAGTTGAGCATGGATCTGAATGAAATTTTGCAGACGTGTTGGAAATAACGAAAGAAAGTGATTCAATTTGGTGCATTTCATACTTCATCATTATTAACGGTTGAACGATCCCCATTCTCCGTAGTGACGTCAAGCGTGGCCGTCTCCCGCACCTGCGGCGAGCGATGTGCGATGCGTGGACGACGTGTTGGTTCTGGATCGCCAGGCCACTACTCTACAAGCACTTTCATTGATAATGGCTTGCCACACATACTGCTAGCATTAAAAGTACTATTATTTTGTACCACCACGGCTCAGGTTTGCAATCTCTGAGTGATTCTAGTTTACAGAATATTTTCTTAGTGTTAAAATTGTCCTGAAAGTTTCCTCATATTCTCTCCACTCTAAGGGACCGAGAGGAGAGTAGGAGAGATGCCAACTTTTAGCTTTTCCGGGGCTGGCAAAATTGGCGCAGCTCAATGTCCCCGCCCGTCTCCCATCACTCACGCCACCCCGCTCGCAAAAACGTCTCTGCAAGGTTAGCGACGCCATTGTCCCTAAACCGCCGTGCCAGCCTCGCTGCCACTCTCCCGGAGAGAACTGACACATGCAGGCGGTTATCTTATCCGGGAGTTACGGATGTAATTTGCTGACATGGAGGGCAGGGCACAGCCGGGGGGCACGGCGACGTGGCTCATCGCATTTTCGGCTGTTGAGTCGTTTTAAGGGTGGGGGGCGAAACTGGTGGAGGTGAAGCTGAGGGAGTGGCAGTGTCATATTACGGAAATTATTCCTCTGTCAACTACAATTTTCATGCCCTTCTCGAACCGTGGGCAGAGTGTGTTAAAGAAATAACTTTTGGCGGAAGCGATTCAAATTCTCCATTGGAATTAAAAGAACTTGGATGTCATTCGTTTAATAGAGTGCTGTAAAAAAAAAAAGGAGTAAAATAACAAAGTGGAATGCTTGCTCGATCCTGAAAATCCAAAGTACCCATACTCCAAGAGAACTCCGATTAGATTATTTTGATCTTCAATTAATAAGCCATTTTTAATGGCGATTAATAGATTAATCAGTTCATTTTTCCTTTGCAATCGGAACGATTGTTAGCATTCATTATGATAATGAAGCATTGTTAAAAGTTTGCAATATTTAAAAGTTTGCAATACTTCGATATTTCGCTATCCCCATTTTATAGTAATAGCATGAAAGAGCCTACTCTTTCATGCTCAATTACAACATATTGGACTTTCACGCATACTTACGTGTTGTCTTTATTGCATTGGGGCCTTATTAGGGCCTTGACACTTGAACATTTTCATTGGGAACAACATATATTCAACACGTTTGAGCGGAGAATAGGCCAAACCATGAATCGATTAATCGCTGCCGATTAATCGATTATCAAGTTAGTTGGCAATTATTTCAATAATTGATTATCATCGATTGATCGATTAATCGGTTGCAGCTCTAACTATGATCAAACTATAATTGAGAATCGGGACGCCCCTGCAATAACCTCTCGGTTAAAGAAGGCTGTTATACCAGCTTTACATGAACCTCTAGGGTGTGATTTCATTTCAACATTTTCACTGCATTTCCCCTCCTGATTCCGCCCCATTTACTCTCTAATGCTAACGTAATGCTACACTATAAACATAAAATGAGAAAGAGGTGCATGCAATGAGCCCAAGCATACTTAAAATAAAAATACCACATCTTTTAGCTTTGTATATGTTGTTGTATGAAGTATCATGGAAATATGAACAACCTAAATAGAGCTGAGGTGAGAAGATATTTCAGTAGATCAATATTGTTCTAAAAATCCAAACAAGGAAATTAATCCATTAGGCATAAACCATCGTTCTAACTAAAAGAACTTAAAAACCTGTGCCGTAGTGGTACAAAAACATAGTACTCTTAGTGCTAGCAATATGTGTGGAAACCCATTATCAATGCAAGTAGAGTGATTGCTATTGACGCCACCGACGAACATGCCAACTACATTTCCCAGCGGCCCCTGGACCCAGAAGACTAGTCACATGACCGCACAGCGATCTATCGGTACGTTGGTGATTAAGTATGATTAATGTTACTTATAGGCTACAGAAATTCACCGAAATCATCCAGATCCGTGCACAACTTTTTCAGTTATCGAGGGGACAAACCAATGTGCCTAAAAACATAACCTGTTTCGTGGCTACGCCCCGGCACAGGTAATAAGAGTCATAATTATGCAAGAGATATTTCACTGATTAACCACTTGGTTCAATGCTCTAAATCAAGATTTGCTATGGCAAACCATTTGTTAGTGCACAACCAACATCCAGTCACCATCCAGAACTGAATTCCTAGAAATGGTTTTAGTAGCAGAAGTAGTTATTGGATTCAAAAATGTCGGAATAAAAATCAAGAAAAGGCTTAAACCTATAGGTGTGTAAAAAAAAGAAAATAATAAAAAAAGGGTTACAGCACAAAAGTTCAGAGAAACTATAGATCCTCTTCTTTATATTAGGCACGTTTATGTTTAGATACAATTTGTATAGTATATATGGTGGACCTTCAAACATATGTGCAAATATATTTTGCTCTGTACCCAAGTCATAAACTCAGACACATATACATAGGAATTAATCTCAGCTAAGTGAAAACGAGCGTGTTTTGAAATTGTTCAAACATCTAAGAAGCCATTAATGGTGTGAAGGTACCCCTCCAAATGGAAAAACAGCTCGTTGCGTATAATGCTAAGAAAATCTTTGATTGCTAGTCTTAAGCATTTTTCCTCGAACGGCGCCATGACCCGGATTAAAGCGCGGCATGCCAGGGAACGGGTGAATTCATGCGGAATGCGGCGCCCAGAGAGCAAGAGTGTGGAGTTAAAGATGGAGAAAATGAGGCTGCTGTGCAGTGACACAATATGAGAAGATAACAGCGGGCGTGTTCGACCGGCTACGCGCCTCCATTTCGACATTCAACGGTTCTGCTCTCCGACTTTTGAAGTTCGGAGGTTCCGACTTCGTAAATTGGCTGCCCCGACACAGAAGCCCTGCCGTTCCGACATGGAAGGGCCACGGTTGCAGCATGCTGGAAAGACCGTTCCTAACCGTAACCGTAACTAGGGGTGCACCGATCATGTTTTTTTTTCGGCTGATCCCGATCTCCCGATCCCTGATACAGAGTCCCGATACAGATCCCCGATCCTGCAAAAATTGGTAGTACCAAACATATTTGTCACAATTGTCAATTTCAATAATAGTCAAAGTAATGAACAATCATTTGGCATGCTCCCCGCCTTATTTACCGATCCTGACCGGGACAAAATCACGAGTCCCGATCCTTGGAAAAAAGTCTGATCGGCCTCCGATCAGACTTGCACCACTGACCGTAACTAATACCGTAACCCTAGCTAAGCTGAGCTATGAGCTAAAGAAGAAATATACTAGCCTGGCAAGCCAGAGCCAACGCATCGTCTGTGCATCGCACATCGCTAGACGTTTGCATTGGGTCTGGTAAAACCAGGGTCGGAAAAAGTAAAAAAAAAATGTGTCAATCAAACGGTCTCAGTGCAGTAGGTGGGACAAGTGGCGTGGAGGCGTGACAACCAAACTCCTCCCACGCCTCGCGTAGCCCGTACAAACTCCCCCCATGTCCGCACTGATTGGCTGATTGAATCCGTACCGGCGGCTTGCCCGATTTTCCCAGACCCAGAGTGGTTATGGAGCGCACACCCCAGGCCAAAGGTTGAGCAGCGCTGCGGGTTCTAATCCCCTCTTTGGCGTTTCTGCAATGTCTCCCCCGACTCTACATCCCAATTTCTCAGCTAATCCTATCGCTATCTCTCAATGAAATAATGAAAAACGGCTTGCGGCCAAAAAATTACGATAGATAGATAGATAGATGGAGAGAGAGAGAGAGAGAGAGAGAGAGAGAGAGAGGGAGAGAGAGAGAGAGAGAGAGAGTTCAGATGCAAAACCCCCTAAACACCATTTTTGTGAAAACTGAGTTAATTATATTGTGTGAAAAAAAATGAAGTAAAATCCACTCCCCGCAGTGTCTAAAATATCTCTTCTCATCGGCTTAAATACAAAGACCTAATAAAAAAGGTAGTACTTCATAATACGTGTCCGCATTTGAACATTAGTTACACATTAGCTAAGCATTAGTTAAACCATCATTTCAACCTTAGTTAACCCTTAGTTAAGCATTACATCTTAATTATTTCGCATTACTTAATCATTAACTAATGATTTTCAGACCAGCCCTCACGCATTAAGCACGGCTTCAGACCTGGCATGACCAGACCCAACACACCGTAAACCAGATTACGGTCTGAAAATCATTAGTTAATGATTAAGTAATGCGAAATAATTAAGATGTAATGCTTAACTAAGGGTTAACTAAGGTTGAAATGATGGTTTAACTAATGCTTAGCTAATGCGTAACTAATGTTCAAATGTGGACACGTATTATGAAGTGCTACCGAACAATATATTCCCTTGATAGATTGATGGCTTCCTACTCCTAATCTAATGGACTATTAAAATAATCTCCAGTTTGTTATGAACAGCAGTAAGTCGTATACTCTGGCCGTTGTGTGTCGAGTATCTTGTCATCACAGCCCCGGCTGTTAGCGGCCGCTCCGCCCTCTCTGCGCGGCGTCCACTTGTCTTCATCAAGCGACGGAGCGGCGAGCCGCGGCACTCCGCGCCACTCCCCGAGCGCGGCGCTGCAGATGGTCCTTTATTGTTGCAAATCGGCAGTCTGGAGGTTTTACACCTCGGGTCGACCCGTGGCTGAGTGCAGTAATTCCACCAAACACTGATTACCAGATGGTTTTTTTCCGTCCGAATATGCGACGGCGCCCGTTCCGGCGTTGTAGAAATTGTAATGCAATCAGGGCTCTTTCTAATAAGACCAATTAAACAGTAATGGACACCGGATATCGAGCCAACAACAATAATGGAGCTACTAAAGCGGGCTCGGTTTTATTTCCACCGCTCCGCTGGCTTCTGGCTGCCACGCGGCCTCGCCCGCTCCCCTGGACGTGGCCTGCCAGCTCTAATTAATTACCCATCAAGGTTGGGGGAGGGGTCGGTGGGGGAGGGGCTCCGAACCCGCGTCACTTGAAGGAGTTTGACATGCGATTAGTCGCGGATTGATGTTCGATTAATCGATTATAAAATTAATCGGCAACAAAAGGAATACACGCTGATCAACATGAATTAAGTCATAGATACTGTCGGCAGCTTTTTCACACCAATTTAATATCAGATGAAAATATTAAACACAGTGGTGGAAAGTAGCGAATTACATTTACTCACATACACTAATTGATTACTTTTTACGAGTAATTTCTAATTATCTGAGTAGTTTTTGAAATGTGTAATTTTTACTTTTACTAAAGTACATTTTTACCTTAGTACTTTTGACTCGTTACATTTTAGTCCCCTTGCGTTACTGATTACAAAACATATTGGTGGATGGTGAAGCATTTTAAATTCGGGCGGAAAGTTAAAGCTGTAATTTGAGTATTGATAAGAAAGGAAAAAATTATATATATATATATATATATATATATATATATATATATGTATATGCTGAATTTGATTGATGACTTATGTTTTTTTTGCATTAAATAATTTAAAGTCACTGTTACTCATTTTACTCATTACATTTTAAATGAAGTAATTTTGCAATTTTAATCAAGTACATTTTGAGCAAAGTAAAGATACTTTTACTCAATTGCAATTTTTCAGTACTCTTTCCACCTCTGATGAAACATTACATGGACCTAATGTGAATAAAAAATAAAAAAATAAAAAGATGAATATGAAAAAGAGGAGAACTCACGGCACTGCAGACGCTGCGCTACGAACAGTGGCATTAACATGGATTGGGTCGCGTTAGGTGCGGTGTCCAAACCCACTCCGCCAGCAACACCCCCAGGGACAGGTTTCTAAGCTGCTCTAATGTGCTGTTGGGTGTCTGGTTATGAACCTGAACGCACAACGAGGCGCTGTCGTTTCCACTCTGTGCAAAACAGAGGCTTTGATTTGAGACGCCCGTGTCTGCGTGGGTTTCCTCCGGGCACTCCGGTTTCCCCCACCACCAAAAACATGTTCTAGTTAACCTGCTCCAGTCAGTGCCCCTGGCCAAGGAATTGGCTCAGAATCTGGAGTTGGCCCCCGGGCGCTGCGCACGCGGCTGCCCACCGCTCCTCAGAGATGGGTTAAATGCGGAGGATGAATTTCACTGTATCTGTGACGAAATAAAGTACGTTTACGTTTCACATGCGGGAGAGCCGTGATGCACGCAGTCTTGCCACACATCCACAGAATGTATATAAATAGATGTATTCTCTGGATTCTCATGGTCTATTGACACGCCGGGTGGGTACAGTGGACCAGTGGTGCCCCGTCAGGCGATGCACGAGAGGGATCGAGTCTGTCCGGGCTGCGGTAGCTGGGCAGCAGGGCATCTCCACCGACAGGGCCCGACCGTGTGCTCTCGCAAACCAATCGATAAAAAGTGGTAAGGGGCGTACCGTCCCCGGCTAACGGCTCCATAGAAAATCATTCCTTTTAATTTCAATCGCTCACGAGCAGTGAGGGCGAGGCGTTTAAGGGAGTTATTAACACTAATACTGTCCACAGTGGATGGCTTGGGACAGGTCTAGCACTCAGGTCTGGGAAAGCAAAAATATAAATCATTTAAAAACGAGGCAACTTTGATTTGGTTCTATACAAAAAATCTGTCGAGTTGAAATTTGGGAAGGGTCAAATCTGTTAATATGTTGCATGAGATAGTGACTCACAGCTTGTGCACCAAATGGTTGCGAAGGTCCTGTGTGATGTCCTCATGCCAAGACTTCCTCATGCCTGGTGCTGAAGGGGGAGTGGCCGTGGGCATAGCACCCAGACTACCCATGGTGTCGTTCATCAAACTGGAGAGAAAAATACGTCAATACATAAAAATTATACATTATACAAAATTATGGATCCCTGGTGTCTTGAACTTGCACCTGAGGCCATCGAAGATCAGCAGAGATGGCTTGTGATCAAAGTTTTGAGTCGCCCCAGTGTGGGATGGAGCAATTGTTTATGACCCATTAACTTGAATGGCAGCTGTTCAATCATACGAGTAATGAAACGTGCAGCAATTTGCACATTTAGGACAAACAGTATTGTTGTCACCAACAAATTCTGTCACAGGTCACTTTTCCCTGTATGTCCCTTTTGCATGATATCTCTGTATGCCCAGGTTTTTCTCAATCCTGTAAAAAGCTGCCGTAGATACTGAACAAGTGAAACATGGGGTTGAAAGTTTGCAGCTCACGCTTCCTGTTCTCACACCAAACGGTCAAATGGCCTGAAATTGAGCACGGAAGTGAATCAACGTGTCGATTCTCCAACAATAACTGGAAGCAAGTTATTAACCAGTCTGGGCCAGAAGATACGAGACCTTGGCTCCACCCTATTAGCATACGTAAGGATCACACCTGTCCATTCGACCAATTAAGGTTTTGCTGAGGCACCCAAAACATGACCAGGCCAACAACGCCCAGGTCACTTAGACCTAGACATGCTACAGAGATAGTGTCTGTACTCTGGATTTGGGCAACAAATCTAGAGAATCATCGATCACTCGTTCAACCGTTTTTAAAAAATATAGAAAACATCCACTTCATGGCTTTACCTTGGAGCATTGAGGTTGTTGTGCAGCATGGCATCTGGCAGCAGCGTGGACTGCTGGCTGGGCGACACGCCAACGCCACCATTCACGCCCATGGGAGTCCCTCCTGGAAACGGGCAACAACGATTCAACTCATGTAATCAGCCAAGCGAGCAGAACATAGATTCAAGCATAACATGTTTTGAAGCGTTTTCTGGTGTAAATTGGGGCCCTTTCCCACGTGGCTCCCATAAAGTTGCAGGCTGTCACATGGTTATTTTTTAAAGCACTTCCACCATGGAATGAATTTTTAAAAATTACCCTAAGTTAGTTGAAAATAAAAGTTTAAAAAAATCTATTTCACAGCTCATGACGATATTAACCCTGGAGACACCACTTACCCATGGAGTTGAGGGGCCTCATGCCTGACTGACCCTGCATGCCTGCGGCCATTCCAGGTCCCTGCGGCGTTTGCGGGGGTATCTGCGTGCCCTGGTAGGTAAGTCCCAGAGCGGCATAGGCTCTTTCAATGGAGCTGGGATCCATCTGGCTAGGAGGGTTGAGACTGGATGCGTTGGGCTGGCTGCCAGGACCGCTGGGGCCGAGAGCGTTAACCAAGCCGACCCCGGCACTGGTTAGGAGGGCTAGATGAAGGACATGTTGAGTAATTGAATAACAGATACAAATGACTTTTCACAAACAAAGAATAACATAATATAAAGCCCATAACTTTATATTTGCCTGCTCGCAGTCCTACAAAAACACATTTGTCAAAGAACATACTTTGAGAATGGAAAACGAGTAGAAATCATATACTTGTATTATAGTAAGTTATATTTGTAGATCATTTCTTCTGAATATTTGGTGGACCTTCAAAACATCAGTGCAAATGAGAAAACAGAATCACCTTTAATAGCCATTTGCAGATACATATAAGTGGAATTCAAGTTGGGAACAGTATACTCTCCGTTGAAACGTACACAATAGCACCAATGACAATATATATACAATACTTTACAATGCAATAATATCGATGGGTGCAGTCTTGTGGCTTGCTTCATACATGGTGTCTATTGGCTGTGGAGTGAAAACGTAGATATGATGTAAATCTAATGTTTTCTGCAATATGTACTGTACTTACATTGCTGTTGCCGCTTGTCACCGGCGTTCTTCAGCGGCAAACAGACTGGACAGTCGTGTCGTGTGCAGTTTTTCCAGTGGGAGATGATTTGTCTGGACGACGCACAGTGAGCAACTTGGGGAAAGAAACACAGAAACATTTGAGCAGTCAAGTCAACACAATGGCTAATATGTTCATCTGTCAGCGAAGACCGACAACAATGATATTACCATACAGTGATGTAGTCAACATTGTGGTACTAATGCAGATATGGGCAGAGTACCCATGAAAATTACTTAAAGGCGGGGTGACATGCTGAATATGGAATTGTCAAATTTATGATATTTTGCCTCTAAATAAATAAACAACATTTTAGAACGGTACAAAATCTCCCAAAAAATTGTAATAGTCATGTTTGGAGCTAAAATAAAGAAAAATAAATTAACAAAATAATCGAATGTACTAGGTTGAAACTGCATTTTTTGTTTAAACGAAGAAGAGCTTTAACGTGCAGTCCGAAAACAGACCCGCCCCCTACCACCACCACCACCAGCAGCGCCTATGAATTAGAGGGGCTGGGCCGCTGAGGAGCAGAGATCGACTGCTTTACTTTTGGAGTACATTTTTCACAAGTTACTTTCTACTTTCACTCAAGTAAATTTGAGGTGAAAAAAACTACTTTTTACTGAGATGTCAGTAAAAAGTACTCGGTACATTAACTCTGCCTTTGGTGACACCCGTTGGGAACTGTTGGCACATATGTTGACGTCATGTCTCTCTCTCGGGCGCTTTCTCTCTCGCTCGCTCTCTCTCTCTTGGTGTCTCTCGCTCTCTTTCTCTCCCACTAGGTCTCTTTCTCTCTCTCAGGCTCTGTCTCTCAGGCGATCATTTTTTTTTTCATTCATTTTTTAAACTGAAAGTTACTCAGTACTTTCGCTAC
>OMKY01060736.1:0-10726 GCA_900302395.1 Bregmaceros cantori | reverse complement strand
CCCCGGCGGCCATAACTCCGGCAGCCATTCAGCATATAAAAAGCCGCTCTGCCGCGTCATCAAATTCGCTCCCATTGACTTTGGGGCCTGCGCCGGCCGCCAGACCGCACAGCCCCGGCCCCGCATGCCAACAAGACAGCTTGTAGCGCTAAACGCCGCACAGTATTAATACCGTGTGCACTTTAAGGCTAGATTAGCGGGATTACTTTGACATACATCCATTGACGGCCCGGCGTCCTATAGGAGGGGCATTGTGATTTAGCTGCGCCAGCCTGACCTTCTTAAAGGAGGGAAATAAAAAATGGCTGACTTGCAACTTTGGACGCGGTAACAAATGTTATATACTACCCGACAACGTTTTCAATGTCTCTCTCTCTCCATCTCGCAATCCTCCTCGCTCGCTCCTCCGCCCGGTCTCCACTCACAGTCTCACTCTCTCCTTAGAAAAATAAAAACTCGTGCCCGCCCTCAGCAAACAGCAAGTCAATGGCAGGTCGGAAGGAAAGGTGACTGCCTAGATATTACACTTTAAAGTGACCACTCTGGGCCACTTTCACATCGTGGATGATAGAATAAATGTAAATCTAACGTCCAGATCAATGATGATTTTACAAGCAAGATTTATATCCCCGCCCCCATTTGCGGTCTGTCTCTCTCTCTCCGTCTCTCTGTCTCGTTATCCAGTTTTAATAGTGACAGATAGCGAGATTTGCCCACACGGCGCATTGAGGAAGCGGTCTTTCTGTTTATCTTCCTGGATACGCGGGGGGATCGCTACCGTTCCAAACGTAACGCGGCCACCCTGTCACTTACTGCACTTCCAACCGCATTTGACACCTAGTGATAGTTGCACACAAAAGAGCGGCGCGCGACTGTCTGCGGTACAGAATGAATACAAACCCTTCGTTAATTATACAGCAATGCAACAAACCGCAAAATATCCGGTTGGTTAATATTATTGTTGTTCAATGATATATTTATTATGCTGTATTGAGAATATGGTATGCATTTGAAATGCAATTTATTAAACTTACTTTTCTTTTTCATATACTTCTTTATTATAATTTGCAAAATTGTTTTTTTAGTAACGTAGCTCTGGAAGAATTTGAGGAGGAGAATATTGCTGCTTTTTTTTCATTTAAAATAGATTTGATTTTAATTTATATATTTTTTACTTCCTCAAAAATGTTGCTACTGCAACTGCTACCTGCCCAATGTTGCTATGTTTGCTATGTGTCTGTACAATTTATTAATTGTAATTAAGACATAATAAAAACAATAATAATAATAATATTAAAACCGCAATTAAAAACCGCAATTAATCGCAAAGGTGGAAAAAACGCAATTTTTATTGTTGGGCACCGTGCAGCCCTAATTTATATTGCCAATAAACTATGTAATTTTGGAAAAGATCAAAACTATAATATGCAACTTCTCTCCCTCAGTCCAACGGGGAGGCCTACTGATTAATCAACTATTTGTTGACCGTTCATAACATTTACTAGCAACAAATGTAATAATTGATAATTATGAAGGTACTAGAGCTGTCAATCCTCTCTAAAAATAGAATTTGAAATTCAAATGATTAAAATCACCCCGCCGGAGTGAATCCATGCATGCAGGAAGGTAGCACACACACACATACACGGAGCCAACAAATTTCCAACGGTCGAATAGCCAATCAAACTTCTCTAGCACCGCTAATCTTATTATCGCAATCATTTTGCGGTCTATGCGTACACAGCAACACGCCATCATGCTTACAAGCGAACCCGTGGTGTGCGAGGGAGGAGGGGGACACACGGTGACACAGCAGACGCCCCACACAGTACATTTTGCAGTGTTAAATATACAGTGTCAAAGTCCACTGACTCTTTCAGAGTTATTCCAACAACGGAGGGAGTTGAATATTTACTAGTGTTGGTTTTAATTTGCTGAGTTACAAGGCGCTGTGTCAATTAGACTCTACAAAGCCCCGCCCACCTCGTCCTCTCACAAACTTTAAAGACCAACATTTTCATTGTATCATGACTTATGCGACACCCAACCCTTGGCATGGACCAAGTTTCAGCTCGGACCCCAGGGGTTTGGGTTGCAGTAGCGCTGCCAACTCGCCATGTTGCAGGCCCTCGTGGCCCTCGTCCGAACAGATACAGATAACCGTCCCTTCACGGACATGCTGGTGGTGCTGTACAGTGTTAGCCAGTGTTAAATTTTCTACTCAATTTCAAGAGTTAAACACTATGGAAAGAGTTAATTTAACACCAAATCTGATAAGGACCAAATATACTCAGACACAGTGTTAAATTTAACTCTTTAAGTGTTGACTTAAAACTGTGAAATTTACTGTGCACCACCTTAGCGCAATACCTGCACCGATTGGCAACCTTGGCTCACCAACACGAGTGCCTCATCATTAGGGCTGCAACCAACGATTATTTTAATCGTCGATTAGTTGCCGATTATCAAAACGATTAGTCGACTAATCGGTTGATTTTTTTTTCTTTAATAAAATACTCAAAATATGAGCGCAGAACAACAAACACAAGGGATCTTGTGACCTCGAAATATTTGAATTTGGTCGTTCGTAACCAACAATTGAATTATTTACACTGACACAAGCCTACTAAAATTAGTTTTTTCTTTTTTTTTTGGCAGTGCCGTTTTTCCATCTTTATTGGATAGTATTAGTCAGAAACTGGGTTGAAGAGATCGGGGGTAGACATTGCAGACAAGTCGACGAGCGTAGTTGAACTCGCGACACTGCGGACGCTGCGGTAGACACAGCGCCACTAACATAAATGGGGTCGCGTTAGGTGTGGTGTCCATCAACACTTGGCCAACGCGGACCCCCTACTTTGACCATTGCGCAAACAGTTGTGTCAATTTCATGGACTTAATACTTGATCCAAGATTCTAATTTCTATGATGTACGAAATATTTTGCGGATCAGAATCAAACACAGACACACCATCTTTCGAAGTTTTTTTTGTGTGTCAACCTCTGTGCACTCTCTGAATGGTTGGGATTTGTGTCATGGGGCGAAGTAATGCTGCACGCTTGAGTTAGTGCACGCACACAAGCAAGAAGGGTACGTATTTCTGTGTGAATTTGCATTGACATTTTCCTTTTAATAAACTCATTCATTCAGGAGAATATATATAATTTATTTGGCGTTTCCTTTTTCAATTTCTGGTAAATGGACAAGACACTGTTGAAAGCAAAGAAACAAGCAAAATATACCAGGGCCTGAAAACTAAAATATTTTTAAAACGTTCTGCTCCGAACCATTCAGGCAGGTCTATGTTTAATGTTTTCGTTCTTGGAACTGCTCCGCCATTAAAATATTGTTCCTGAACCGCTTTGGAATACAAACATTTTGTTTGTTCTTTACATCGTCCAATATTAAGTTTAGATAGAGTTTATACAAAATATATTTGGTGGACTTTCAAACTTCAGTGCAATTGTATTAACGTGAAACCGGGTTTAAAACACTAATTACATTCGCTTCCTCGTCTGTCTATAAGATGGAGCCGCAGATGCATTGGGCTTGATTAAAGTTGGATGGATGCACAACTGGAAATAGTATCCCAGACATAAGATATGTTAAAATGAATAGAGAACAAAAAAAACATATTTAACCGGTTTTGTGGATTTTAGAATGTTACGCTTCTGTTCCAGAACAGTTGAAGAAAGCTTTTTTCTGTTCCGTTTCCGCTCCTCGTAAAACTCCGTAAAAATTCTGTCAGAGACCCGAAATATATGAATAATTTCAACTTGGAAATTAATCTACAGTGCAATACTGGTTTATCCCAGTTACCACAGTGGTTGACACAAGCAAAAAATGCCAAGTGCCGAGTCTCACCACAACTAGAGAAAAGATACACGTCAGCTTTGTGCCGTCAAAAAAAGCACCATATAATAAACTCCAACACAATGCATTTTACACTGCGCCCACAAAACTACAATGCCTATTTTCACTTCATCAATACTGTCTCAGCACGCGTATAACCACCCCCTCAGCACACTGCAAAATGGGGCATTGCAATATTTACGATTTATGTGAATTGCGGGCGTTCGTAATTATGTGTGGGTGTGTGTGCGCAGATTCAAAGCTGGCCCAATACCAGGTGCAGAGAGAGCAGGCTTATTGCATTTTGTGTCTCACTCGGGGACCAACACTCCTATTAGGGGCTTTAAATGGTGCCTGTCAGACCCTCCTCCCCGTGCCTCCTCTTTCACACACTACTAGGGCCGACACAATGCACGCCTGTCGACTAGTGCCGTGACGAATTATTTCGCAATTATTTCAATAGTCGATTAGTTGCTGATTATTGGAAAGATTAGTCGACTAATCGGTTGGATCATTTTTCCTATAAAAATATCCCAAATTCTCACAGCAAACAACAATTACGAGAAATTAATCTTGTCAACTTGAATTCTACTTTTTTTTCTTCTTAATAAAAAAAAAAATATCAGGATTAAGTTACTTCCTCTGACACAAACTCATTAGATGTCAAACCGACGCTTTGAAGAAACCGAAATGGCATTGTTTTTATTTTCGGTTTTCGTTCTAAACCCGGAAATCGTTCAGCCTTAGCGAGGGGGGTTTCAAAAGGCACTATTACCCATTAATTTTACTCCCACGACCCCACCCCGCGCACCGACTTACTTTCCCCCAATAACCCACAGCCCCATCTCGCTGTAGTGTAGTGCAAACGGAACGCTGGCAATATTCACTCATATTACTCAATGTATATGTCAACACTCAAATTTTGCAAATGGTGTACCTTTTTGAATTAACTCAACATTTGGCTTAGCATTAATGCAATTATCAATTTATATCAAGTGTATCATAAACGATACGAGCAAACTCAAACATGGCGAGCAAGGCACCAACACCGCAAAATGGTGTGTCTGTGTCTGTCTGTGTCTGTGTGTGTATGTGTGTGTGTGTGTGTGTGTGTGTGTGTGGCTTCGGTCCGGCCCAAAGGAAGCAATCAGAGCTCTGTAAAAGTGGAGCGTCATGCAAACGCACCTCAAAACTATTCTCAGACGTCACGCATCGCCACACACACGCCATACAGACCCACACTAGTACACACCATCAACACAGACACACACACGTCATACACACTACACACCATCAACACTACACATTATTAACAGACACACATGTCACACAGACCCACGCTACTCACTATCAACAAAGACACACACACACACACGTACAGACACACATTACACATTGTCAATACACACATCAAGATGACCAATACTACACATTAGGGCTGTGCAAAAAAATTGAAAACAAAATCACTTTTTTGCTATGTACATTTTTTCATGTATCCACATAGGGTGGATAGTGGCACTGCCTACTATATGATACCTAAGTTCCAGGTACTCTGGCTCCTCAGTGGTAAAAAGAAAACCATGGTAATATGTCTAACATTAAGTTCAACAATACATTTTAATGTTCCACCTTAGGAAACTGACTGCCCCACATAAGGAAGCTGCAAAAAAGGGCCCACATTAGGGCAATCCACCTTACATGCAAACAAGGCAGAACAATAAATCGCCATAGTTGATAAACCGCAGGGTGCCCCCTTGCCGTGTTCCCACCGCGAGGCCATACATTTTTAATCTATTTTTAGATAAGCAAAAGACAAAAACAAGGGGTCCGCGTTGGCCAAGTGGTTATGGACACCGCACCTAACGCGACCCCGCAGCGTCCGCAGTGTCGCGAGTTCGACTCCGCTCGTCGACTTGTCTGCAATGTCTACCCCCGATCTCTTCAACCCAGTTTCTGACTTTTCCTATCCAATAAAGATGGAAAAACGGCGCTGACGACGGAAAAAATAACTTTAAAAAAAAAGACAAAAACAAATCAGCACGCCAACCATAGTATTTTTGTGAATGAAACAACAGTTTTTTTGCGCAATTCTGCGTGATTCGCAGATGTACTGCACTTTATAAGTAAAAGCCATCAAGTCTCGTTTTCGTCCACTCACGGACTTGAAAGCGAAGGTATTTTGCACTTGTCCACATTTTGATGCCCCTGGTACTCATTGAAATAATTTACTCTGCAGCAGCATTGTAAACGTTAAGACCTGTTCCAAGTGAGCCCCATACATAGCCATGTTGCTACGGCCTAGATCACAGCACACACAGCACCGTGAGATCACTTCCCCCTCACGGTTGTCCGCTAGTCCCCAATCTCTCATCCTTTGGCACTAACGCTGTTAATAAAAAGAGAAAATGAAAAGAAAAAATGACTTAACCCCCCACAAAAAATACATTCTTACATCAACAATGAATGGACAGACATTTTTTGAGGCGCAAATGAAACATGCTCAGTTGTAGGTTCGTTTTACTAATGAATACACACACAATACAAACCCACACTACACATAATCAACAGTACACACACACAGACACACACACACACACATACAGACACATCACACAAACCCACACTACACATTATCAACATACAGACCAAAATAACAGACACACATCATATATACAGACACTATGGCTATCAACATACACATCATACACATCACACACACACACACACACACACACACACTTACAACACAGAAACACACACATCATACAGACACACGCTACACACCATCAGCAAACACACACACAAACACACACATCATATACACGCACAAACACACACACACTACACACCTTCAACACAGAAACACACACGTCATAGACACATGCTACACACCATCAGCAAACACACACAAACACACACATCAGACAGACTGACAGCATCGCCCTACACAGACTCAAACGCAAGAAGTATTCTTCTCCGCCCCACACATCATTTTTTTTCAAATAGATTAAACCTTTATTTTGTAAGAAATCATCTCAAAGTTCATACTGACTTGGCAATATCCACATCTTCACAACAATATTGCACATTGAAAATATCATGATATCCAATATTATTGTCTCACAAAAACGACAAAAATCACAGATTAACTATGTTCATACTGTCTGACATAAATTCTTCATGGAAGCGTACTGTTGTCATGGTGACGCCGTAGATATCGGCGGATCTGTGACCCACAAACGCATGATTTAATAATCAGTGCAACTCGTTCAATTTTCTCATTCCTTTTGGAATAACTAGTAGAAGCAGTCAGCCTATTGGTCCAGAAGAACATGTGACCACTCTGTGAGTAACTTTAAGTCATATTTCATCAATATTCATACAAAACTATGAACAGAGCGAGTGGTGTGATGTGTAACTGGTCACAGAGCGGTCAGATTTTGAACTAGCGTGCGTTTTGTGTGTTTTGTGTCCAGTATCAGAGTTGGCATACGCAACAATAAGGCACCGGTAGTGACCTGCAGAACGGCGGGACAAAATGACTCCCACCAGTATTTTGCGGATAAACTCATCTATAATCCCGATATTGTATCTGACGTTGACCTTATTTTGAAATATAGCGGTGTGCATTATTATTGTTATGTTGCCCCACGCCCAGTCCTCAGACTATCAACACAAACACACACCCATCATACAGACCCACAGCGACAAAACACACGCCCTCTGTCTTTCCATATGGCTGATAAGACGTGTTGTGATGTCAGTGGCGGGCAGAGTCCAGCCAGACTGACATGAGGGGCATTTGACTGGTTCATGCTGCATGGTCTGTGAATCTACTACAACTCCCGGACTCACACAAACACTGCGCGTGTGAGGGGTGGGTGGAGTGGCCGTGACTGCCGTGACTGATGTGCACAGGCTGAAGTAGCAACCAATTATTTTTAAAACGTTCCTGAACCGGTTCTGTATATTGTACAATGTCAAGTTTAGATATAGTTTATGCAAAATATCTTTGGTGGCCTTTCAAACTTCAGAGCAACTGTATTAACGTCACTACGTTTGCTTCCTCGTCACAAGATGGAGCCCCAGATGCATGGGGCTTGAAGACTGACAGTGAAAGTGGAAGGAAATAGTCTTCCAGAACAGAACATTTCATAATGTTCTGTTTCTGTTCCGGAACATTTGAAGAAATCTTTTTTCGTTTCCGTTTCCGCTCCTCGTAAAATTCTGTAAAATTCTGCTTGTTTTCGTTCCTTGAACCGGTTCGGAGCCCTGGTAGCAACACATTACAGGTAATCACTAGGGGTGGAACTGGGGCTGCAACTAATGATAATTTTAATAATCATTTAGTTGCCGATTATTTAAACAATTAGTCGATTAATCGGTTGGAGGATTTCGCTTTTAGAAAACACCCAAAATGTTAACACTGACCAACAATTGCAAGAGATTAAGCTTGTTAACTTCAAATCTAGTCAAATTTGGCTATTCTTAACCAACAAATGTTCATGTTATATTATATTATATATTTATTATTTTTTTTTTCACTTTTGATGACCATTTAATATTTCATGTTTTCAAATATGAAGTATTAATATCAAATTTGTCAGCACAAAAACTGGCAAAATGACAATTATTCAATTTCTTGTCGATTATCGATTATTACATTTGCTGCGGATTAATTCTATAATCGATTAGTCATCGATTAATCGACTAATCTCTGCAGCCCTAAGCGCTATGATTAGTCCGATTAAATTGCTGACTAATGGCTACATGGTAAAACATTAGGCAGTTCACCCAATGCTATTAAATATCAGGATTTCATTTTGAATACTCGCTTGATAAATGTATTTTACAACAGCTTCTGTTCTTCATACATGATGTATGTATAACATGCACATGCACCAACACCATTTATAAATGCTTGTCCTGAACATGCGTGAGGCACACCCAGCATTGTACATTTGAAACATATTCAGAATTGGAAACGTAAGCAGGCCTTTGATAGATATTTATATACATTTTTTGGGTAGTATTCACATCTTGATTTCAAATCCCAACTGTCAGAACCATAGACTGTATATAAAGTAGACGCAGCGTGCATGACGTCATCCCATTGCTTTCATCAAACTTTGTTGTGCCCGCTGACTGCGCGCTGCCATTGTTGAAAGTACCCATATATCCGGGACAAGGAGAGATAGAGAGAGCTATTCAGTATATGAGAGAGAGACACCCCACACATGACTTCTTCCGTTGGCACTGTTCGCTAGGGGCGCCAATGACAGAGTCAGAATGAATGGGATCCTATAGGAGCTGAAATAAAAAATATTAACGCCAAATTTGACGCGTTTGTGAAACACACAATTAACCGTTAATTATCCCAACTATATACATTAAAACATCAATTAGAAACAATCTAAATAGGTGAAATGACCTGCTAAAATTGGTATATTTCTATTGTAAATCCCATAGGCTCTGTGCTTTTGGTAGTCGACTCCGCCCACTCGACCAGCAGAAGCACACGGAAGTCGGCACGCCAGCTGAAGCGAATGCGACGCCCATATACATTCAATGGCCAGAACACTTGACTGGTCACTGACATGTTGAGTGTCATGTGTGTTTCATACATTCTACTACAGCCGTCATCTGAGACACGTTAATCACATTAATTGTAGATGTGTAATGGGAGCACCAAGTGTGTGGTGATATAAATGCAAGGCTATAGTGACTTTGGTGCAGAGAATATGCCTGCAAAGAATGTCTTAAAAATGGATTTAATATATGAATTACGATCATCCAATATATGGCTGGGGAGAGATGAAGGTGGAGGTGGGGATTGGGTAGAGAGAAGGGGGCAAGAGAGAACGAGACAGAACGAGAGATATGGAGTGAGGGAGGGAGATAGAGAGACAACAATGGAGCTCGAAAGAGGTGGGGGGAGCAACACAGAAAGCAAAGTAGAAGATGAGGGAGGGAAAGGAGTGATACATCAGGGAAGTGGGAGAGAGAGGAAAACAGGAAGAGAGATGGAGAGAAGGGGAGAGAGTTAGCAGAGCGGTGTGGCAGAGAGAGAGAGAGAGAGAGAGAGAGGGAGAGAGACAGTGAGAGAGTAAAACGCGAGAGAGACAGCGATCACAGCAAATTGCTTAGTCAAGAACAGCTTCAAAGTCAACCAGTGGAAGTTGTGAGTGCAGCGGGGGACAAAGCGAGGTACATCGGACATCTTGAGGTCAGCTCACATAATTAAGAGGCTTAAAAAGACTCCACCAAAAAGGATGCGTAGCTACGCAGTCCTGACGACGCATTCATAACCTAGCCTGGCACGGCCAGACGAATGTTCGTACCAGTCTATGGCTGGCTCTGGATGAGAGTAGGTCCTTTAGTCACAGAAGTCGTTTAGTCACAGTAGGCTTAGGGGTTAGAGTTAGGGTATGGGTTGGTGTTAGGCTTACGGTTAACAACTGTGAGTAAATGACTACGTAAGTAAGTGAGTACGTGAGTAAGTGACTAAGCAACTCGTAAACCTCCGTACATATGGTCTGAATGGCATGCATTGGAAAAGTGCCTGAGTTTAAACAGCGGTGGATAGGTTTGGGTGATATCTAGTAGGGGTGTAAATAATATCGATTTTGTATCGATATATTGATACAACACTGATGATACAATGCATCGATACGTCCGCAAGAGTATTGATCTTTTTTCTGGTTTATTTTTATCCATTTGCCCCTGGGCGTAATTCCACTCCTGTGCTGCGGGTGGCATTGCTGAAAACCTTATTCTTTGCTAAACACATGCACAAGTCTGCCTCCCCCCTGTCTCTCTATCAACTGAATCGCTTTGAAAAATATATATTTAACTATCTAGATAGATGTCTCG
>OMKY01060724.1:0-12532 GCA_900302395.1 Bregmaceros cantori | reverse complement strand
CCCCCACACACACACACACGTTGGCTCTGTCTCTCTCTCTCTCTCTCACCTTGAATCCCACAGGGTTATGTACAAATATTGGGGGACATGGCCTTTGGGGATTTACCCGTCAAAAAATACCCCATATAGGCCTGTGCCCCGTGGACGCAGGAGTGTCCCTAACAAACAACCTACACATTCTCTCATACTCTCTCTCACCCCCTCTCTGCAGGATTGCAGGACTATCGGTTTATTTTCACACCTCCCCATGCTTTCTACAGGGAGCATGACGCTTGGAGAGGTGGCTGGTCTGTTGGATGGAGAGAGCCTCCAGAGGTTAAAGAACGAGTGTGGAGGTCTGCAGACACTGCTGAAGAACAACTACCAGGTCTTCAGAGGTACGGCCACCTCCCGGTCAACCTTTCATGTCTT
This sequence comes from Bregmaceros cantori, assembly GCA_900302395.1. Taxonomy (NCBI): domain Eukaryota; kingdom Metazoa; phylum Chordata; class Actinopteri; order Gadiformes; family Bregmacerotidae; genus Bregmaceros; species Bregmaceros cantori. The sequence goes on along the minus strand of OMKY01060724.1, from coordinate 12,121 downwards.
ACATGGTGCCGTGCAAACCAATCTGGACCCCGTACAAAACAATTTAAAACGGAAATTTTTTAGGGTTTTATCAGAATGGAAATACTGAGGTGGGTCGTATAGAAGCGTTATTGGGGCAGAACCATCACGTTTGAGTCCACATCCAAAAGGCATCGCAACCAATGTGGTGTGTCCTTGGGAGGAGCTCATTGTATATAGTAGGAGCACTCAAAGTGTCCATTTCCTACCCCATGTTCCTGATGGCAGCAATTCCAGTAATTCACCTGCAAAAGTCACCAAACTGCGTAGAATGCAGAGGCCTGGTTTCTCCCCTGTAGGTCTCTGTGGCGTGTGAGTTGTTTATAAGCTGGTTCATGATGGTCAGACGCTACTGTAGCTTCCAGTGGCTCCACAGCCTCCGCCCACCAAATATTCTCCACAAATGATGTCAACACAACAATGTATAATGTAAAGAAGAGGATCTCTAGCTCCCAGGAAAAACGTGACGGCTGTGTTCCAATTAGCACACTTTGCGAAGTGCACTCCACTTTGTGCACTACACACTCCAGTGTGTAAAGTGCATGAATTTCCAGCAGAGAAGTGCTGTTACAAATGGAATACTCTGTGGCGAAACGAAAATGAAAACGGCGGGCACGCAACGTCACGTCATAAAACTCACCGCTAACCTCACCGCTAACATCACCCGCTTCATATTGGATTACGGTGACAGCTCACGTTAAAATGAATAAAAACTCACAACTAGGGGTGTACCGATCACGTTTTTTTGCTCACAATCCAATCCTTTCATTTAACGATTCTCCGGTACCGAGGCCTGATACCGAGTCCCGATGCAGAGTTCTGGTCCTGCAAAAATTGGGAGTACCCAAACTATTAGGTACAATTGTCAATTTCAAAAATAGTCAAAGTAAATAAACAGTCATTTGGCTCTCCGGATCATTTACCGATCCTGATCGGGACAAAATCACGTGTCCCGATCCTTGTAAGAAAGTCTGATCGGCCACCGATCTGAGGATCGGATCGGTGCACCTCTACTCACAATTGTACTCACCACTGCGTCTTTGGTTGCCATTCTTTGCTTTGAAACTTTTACCGGGGGCCCGCCCCTTCCGCTACTTGGTCAAAATGGCGTTCGGAGTGCACCATCCGGCTATTTGTCGCACACTTACTTTTGGCCACTTATTGAATTGTAACACAAAGTGCACAAAACCTTGTTCACTGCAGTGGAAGGCGGGAGGGTGCACATCCGCGACTGGCGTGTCTCTGAGGAGGGAGGCCGACGCGGGGGGCGCCGCAGACCGCCAGCGGCCCCCGGAGCCCTCAAGACCAGGGCCTGCTGGTTCTACTCCCACCACCCACAAGGCTGCCCCCTGCCGGCCTCGGGGTGTACCTTCGCCCACGGACCCCAGGAGTTACAGCCCTCCACCCGACTAAAGTCTGACTCTAAAACATGTTTTTAACATTCATCTCTTAAATGTTGTCATTATTACCTGCGCCACGATGTAGGTTATGTTTTTGGTTGCGTTGGTTGGTTTGTCTGTCCCCAGGATAACTGAAAAAGTTAGATCTGGATAAAATTTTGCACAGTTGTTGGAAATGACACACTGAACTTACCGATGGATCGATGTGTGCTTACTGGGGTCACGTGACCTGATCCTGATCTCCTAAAAGTACCATCTTTTTGTACCACTACGGCGCAGGTTTGCAATCTCTGTGTGCCTCTAGTGTTTCTCGGCCCCTTCGGGTCATTTCTAGCTTTTTATTTTTATTGTTTTTAAAGTGAGGGTAGCGGAAAGCATGCGGAGCAAACATGCAAGAAATCTGTGGGATGGGGGAATGGAACCCACGACTCACTCGGCCATTGTGGAATTTGTATGTCCTTGCAGCGCTCTGGGCAGCACAAATTATTATTTTGAGTCTGTTGAATTACATATTTAATTTTTTTCAGCTAGCAACATTTTGGTTCTCTTAGAACTTAGTGCTACAACAAATTGAGTCGTTGTAAAAATGAAAATAGAAAATAAATGCTGCTCTGCTAACACGCTGGCTATTAGTGAATTTTTGTTTGTGTACCGAAACCTTCAACATCCCTGGAGGATCTAAGGTTCTTTTATTATGGAACTGGAGACTGATAACTCAGCACAACGTCAGTAGAATGGACCAAAACATCCATTGGTTCAGTTCACAGAAGCGCCAAATAAAACCCCAGAAATCTTGCCAAGCCGTGCTTTCTGTAGCTTTCAACAATGGTAGTGGCACCTCACAGGTGGCAGGCGATACCTTCTACTTTTCTTCTATTGAGGGCACACACCGCCCTCCTGTTATTGGCCGGCCACGTTTCGTCACCCCCTCGGAGTGTGACCAATCGGCGACCAGTCAACGTGGCCAAGGTAAGGCCAGATTCTGGACCCACATCTCAGCGTGTCCTGAAACATGGCCTGGCTGATTTGACCTTGTGGAGAAGCGATTTTCCGGGTGGATGTGCATGTGAACTGTGCCGTGCTGGCCTTGAGTAAGCCAGTGGAAAAGGGACTTTTGAAACTTGCGAAATAACGTTTTCTATCATAGGGGAGGAAAACATCTAAAAGATTTTTTCTGGAACTATGTGATCATCATATTTTCATTCATAGCACTTTCTACAAATACCAACCACCTTTTGGCTCAACATTAAAACCAGAAAGGAAGTTGTGTCGCTGTTTGCCGTCTGGGCTGACGGCGTGAGTCCCCTCACTCCGTGAGTCAGGGTAAATATTGGGGGCTATGAATTATAAGTGAGCCTCTGTCGCTGATGCACCTGCGGCCCGTTATTTATTTATTTGGATGGCGCTCATCCTGTGTGTGTGTGCACCTCGCGGCACAGCGGACGCCGTAGGCAGGCACGTGGATGGATAAATACTTTATTCATCACATTTCCCCTAATATACACTCCTAATCAGGGCTTGGAAATGAAATTATTCTTAAAAAGTTCCGTTCCGAACGGTTCAGACAGGCCTATGTCTAACGTTTTGTTCTCTGAACCGTTCGCCACAAAATATCGATCCTGAACCGGTTCAGAACACAAAAATTCTGCTGGTTCTTAAAGTTCCTTATAATGTGCAATGTTAAGTTTAGATAGTTTATACAGAATACATTTGGTGGACTTTAACACTTCAGTGCAACTGTATTAACATCATTACATTCACTTCCTTGTCTATCCACAAGATTCACGAAGATACAGAATATTTGAAACAATGGCACATATTTCCAGATCACATTAATAATGTTCTGACTGAAGTACAGTATTGATTATTTTAATTGGCAGGGCACGGACGGGTGGATACTCTATAGCTTGAAAGATTGAAATACATTAAACTGATCCAAAATTGGGAGCAGTGAAACTGCCATCATTCTGCCACCGTCCCAGAAAAAGCCTCTTCTTTTAAATCTCTCACACTCGGCTGCGTAAACTCTATTTTCTATCCACCTAACAAAGTTAACTCTCAGTTATCGTTAGGATCCAACCATGTCAGTATGAACGACGACAGTCGTGTGTGCAGTCCGTTTCACGATCAAAACTAAAAATGTTTCTCCCAGCCCAGGGAGCTGTGCAACTCATGACATCACTTCCTGGAAGTGGATTGGCCCTCTGTGGTCATCTTCCTTCTTTAGTTCTCGTTTCCTGCTGTCAATAAACGTGATGAACGGCCCAAAGGTAGTTCACACAGCTTGTGGCAGATCGGAAGGATTTTTGAAAGTGATGTTGCTGTCGGTTTCCACTCTCCAGTTGTGAGCATTGGACCCTTCTACTTGTACTCCCGTGGGCTGGATTATCGGCCAAACCAGTAGGCTCAGACCGACTCCATTTGCATGTTGAGTAGGGCTGCAAACTAACGATTATTTGAATAGTCGATTAGTTACCGATTATTGAAACGTTTTGTTGATTAATCGGTTCGATGTTTTTTTGTTTCTTTTTTTTTAAATCCCCAAAATACTCACAGTGACACAGGAATTAATCTTGTATTCAATTTTGAATCACATTAGCCAACAAATGTACAACAATCAAGTTAATTACTTCAATTTAATTTTTTACTTTGTACTCTATACTTTCAAAAATACTTTTGAGTGAATTTTAGAGCCTGTACTTTTTACTTTCCTAAATAATTTTTGAGTACATTCCTCAGCCTGTACTTTTTACTTTACTCTAGTAGATATTTGGATCAATACTTTGTAGTCGTTTTCGGGTTGTTTTTCCACAAATGTATTTTACTCTAACTTAAAGAAATGTGGGTACTTTTGACATCTCTGGTCACAATGAATGTCTTAAGCCAGCCCTGTCTGAGTCCCATGGCAAATCTTATTTATCATGTGTCTATATTATCACATAGACATTTGCTCATGTCCTGTATATAGTGGCTCGATAATATTATAATGAATGGAGGTGCCCCGGGGCATGCTGGGATTGAAACCATGAGTGACTGAGCGGTCGCTTGCGGAGGAGGGGTACAATTACGATCTGGATGGTGCTTGGCAAGCAGCCAGGCCGGCCTCTTGTCGATCGTCATCCAGGCGTGCCTTCCCCGGTTACACCTGCCTTCTCCTCCCGAGTGTCGGCGCCTCAACCATTACATTGGTGTCAGAAGTGGGATTGTGACGCTCGGTCAGTTGGTGGGGTCCGTGGACGACGAGTGCGACAGAGATTCGGCTCGCCTTGTGGGAGGGGCGCAGTTATGAATGGTGCCGCCGCGGCTGAGGTGCCGCGGGGCATGCTGGGATTGAAACGATGTGTGACTGAGCTGTTGCTCACGGAGGGGTATAAGTACGATCTGGATGGTGCTTTGCAAGTAGCCAGGCTGGCCTCTTGTCGGTCACTACCCCTAGTAGGCGCCTTTGGCGCCGGGACTGCCCTTGGGGGCGGAGCTATGACCAGGGTCCGAAGGGTGAGAGAGCACATGCTCTCTCTCTCCCCCGGACTACTGATTAGGACGGACGTGTTACTGTGTGCTTGCTGGGTTAGGGCCTTGTGTTACTAAAGCATCAACATGTCTATATTATCACATAGACATTTGGTCATGTCCTGTATATAATATAATAGGTGAGGTCCCCACTATAGAAACAGCCATGGACACAGCAGCAAGCACACGTTGTGTTCCTGTGTAGCCGTGGACATCGATGTCCTCACAGCTTAGAGTCCCGATCCATACCAGACCCTAGCCAGCCAGAGAGGGGGGCCTTGTTTACCTCTCCGTCCTTTTGCCGTGTTCTATTTTGGACCCACCGGATCAATCAATTCTTCCTATTTGGACCCGGGCGGAGGTTGATAACATCTTTCTCTTTTCTTCTACTTCCTCTGCTTGCTTTTTGCGTAATATAAAGGGCTGACCAGCCAGTCACCATGGGGGCAATCGACTGCTATACTAGTCCTACCAACGTTCTGTCTGGAGACTAACGGTACTCAATTCTCTCCCACCCTCCTGTTTGTCCTGCTGCATTGTGGGAACTCCCACCCTCTGATGCTTTCAGTAAACTGTTTTTTTTTCACCAAAAATTTCACCAATTTACTTGAGTAAAAGTAGAAAGTAACTTGTGAAAAATGTACTCCAAAAGTTAAAAAGTACCAAAGGAAATGTAATGTGTTACTGCCCATGTCACTATTGCAGTGTGAGTGTTCAGTGGTGTTTTCCTGCAGTGTTGGTCGTCTTCGTCAGCAGCATTGAAAACATGTCCTTTCTGTGGAGGTGTGTGGGCAGGTTGACACACATGTCTTATCTGTGACTGTCAGACCAGCTGTAGAGAAGTGTGTTGGTGCTCAGGGCGACTGAAGGGGACGACCAAGATGTAACGCATGCGCTTGTCTGTGGCTGGTGTTAGTCAGTGAACGCCAGGTCTTCCCAAATCCCTATCTTCCAGAGATTCAGACTCGAGTCAAAAGACTCGCGAGTCACTTGAGTCACCAAAAACGGGACTCGAGACTTGACTCGGACTCGCGCCCTAAAGACTTGGACTCGACTGGGGAATCTAGGTCAATGACTCTCGACGAGTCTTTCCCTCTTTTTGGCTTAAAAAAAAATCCATTCTTTTCCGCTTCCTTTCCATCCTTATTAATACTTTGACTTAAGTTTTTTTTTTTTTTATGGCTACTCTGCCCATATCTGCTGAATTCCCCACAAAGAGAAGGAATGAGGGTGTGCATGTAGTTTGCCTGCCTCTGCCAGACCCATCATTTATGCAATCCTGCGCCATCGCTGGATTCGCTTGAAATAAATCTGATCAAGTTAAATTAGAGCCCACTTAGGACGGACATGGACATGGACTAATCTAAATGGACAGCCCGGTATAATCTAGCTAATTTGCTAAACCTATCATTCATGTACAACCTGTTCCATTTGCCACAATGTCCAAAGGCTCCACTGTCCTCACTTAAATACATTCACCATATTTTTCGGCCTATTGGTGAGTTTACATGCGGAACACTGGGGGGAGTCATTTTGTCCCTTCTGCAGGTCACTTCCGGTGCCTATATGTATGTATATAAAGTCTGGTAGAAGGCCGCGGTACGTGGACACAAAAACACACAAAACGCACACGAGTTCAAAATCCGACCACTGGATGTCAGTCTGTGACCAGTTACACATCAATCTCCTTGCTTTGTTAACCATTTTGTATAAATATTGATGAAATGCAGTCAAAATCCTACTTGAAGTTACTCAGCGAGTGGTCACATGTTCTTATTGACCAATAGGCTGGCTGCTTCTACTAGTACTTCCAAAAGGAATGAGACAATGAAACGGTTTGCACTGATTATTAAATCATGCATTTGTGGGTCACAGATCCGCACCATAACATTTGGGTGAGGAATAGCACAACGCAAGTTACCAACACAATTTTTAAATAACCCTGTAGGTGTGTGCTCCCACCGAATAGACATGTTGAAAAATAGCCAAATACACGGCAAGTGAATGAGACCGGAAGTGACGCTCGGAGACTGGAAGTACCCCCTGAACTCGTCTATAAGCCGAAACCTTTTTCCCTCATTTTGAACTCTGTGGCTTTGTGGCTATTCTGTTTTTTTTCCACCGGCGTGTTAGTATGACATTTTTAAAAAGCCGCTGAAAGTCACATTTGATATCCGCCCCTATCCAAGATGTCGCGCGGGACACCCGCCAAGTTTGTTTCTGAGCATTACGCAGGTCATAGCTCCGTAGCAGGCGTTTTGTTGAGAAAACTGCTTTGGGCGCAAATTCCGGACAACGGCAATGTTACGCCACATAGAAAACAAACACAGAATTCATGTGATGCTGCATTTAAGTTGAAGGCCATCGAGCTGGTGGCAGTGAAGAGCGAATAAGGAATAGAGCCGCTTCACGTAGCACGGGAAATCAACGCCATGTTCACCCCGGGGTGAACATGGCCATTTTCAACACAAATATTAGAACTTTCTACTCCTTACTTTCTGGAAACAGACTTGTTATTTTATATTTTGTTTGACATTGGGTCATTCAGCCTCATGTAAACACCACTGCACAAATGTGATATTTTGTACAATATGTAACTTGAAAAAGTGCGATGGGAGAGCGAGACAAGTTGACTTTATTATTTTGTGGGTGGCTCAAAGTCACAAATGTTCAATAATAGCGAAGAAGAATTCGCCCCCCGGGGAGAGTAGAACTAGTTCACTAAACAAAAGAATGCAGTAATAACTAATGATAGGATAATACATAATGAGAAAATGCCCTGAGGGACTGTGTCTGAGTCACATTTAGAGCACCACAACTCTCTGCCTCTTCATGCGTTTTTCTTTACCACTGTCATCAGTTACTTTCAAAAAGTAATCTGACTGGGAACTGGTCCCTGAGAGCAGTGGGTTAAGACCGTTGCTACAAGACGGCCCCCTTCATAGTCATAGTGCCGTGAGATCGTGTCCCCACAGGGTCATATAGTGCACGTCCACTCATCCCCCCTTCACACTAAAGACCGCTTCATACCCTACATGTGGCCAATTACGTGCGTAATCCGTCCGTAGGTTCCACGCGTTGCCGCCTTCATATCTCAGAGCGTCTTTTACGTTACCGTGTGCAACAACAGCTGTTTATACTCAAGAGTGCCCCCCACATTTTACGGTAGTATTGCTCCATTTCATCCATTTGCACATAATCATAAGGCCCCCAGATCTGTGTCAATTTACGTACGTAATCGACAGAGGGAACGTGTGAAACGCTCCACACGTAATAGATTAAATATGTTCATACTGCCTGACATAAATGCATAAGGTTTTTAAAGACCTTGACAGTTTCGGCTGCGGGTGCAGCCTTCTTCATGACGTTGGCATCCAGTTGTCATGGTGACACCCTAACTGTATCACTTCCTTGTGGGCGTGTTCCGGCCGACATTCCCGCCAGCCCTACTACGCCCGACCCCGTGTGGGGGGCCGTTGCAGGATCGAATCCCAGAGGCGAGAGAGAGTGTATGATCCCTCTGCTCTGTTGATGGAGTCCTTGTCACGCTTCCTAATCTCTATTGCTTCTTGGACGATGTATAAAAGAAGCAACTTGGACTAGCACAACTTAGGTTTACCAATAATCACTTTATGTACACTTGAATGTACAAAAAATTCCTTTATTATCATTTCAGTAAGTAACTTTAATCTAAAAATGTTTACGTTTAGATTAGTTACTGGAAAATGTGGTAAAATCACTAACTTAGTTACTTAAACTTTGTTACTGACATCACAGTCTACTTTCCACGGTGGATAATGATGCTGTTTCTTGTACAGAATTAATCCAACTTGTACAACTCGGTCAGGACTAATTGTGACGCCTCTCACAGCCGTCAGCCGCAGTGTGGTTAATGGCTCAGCTGTCTGGAGGTTGTCGCAGTGTGGACACGTGCGTTGGACTAGCGTGTGTCACTGTGCGCGTGTGTATTCTGTGTGCGTGTGTGTATTGTATTGTGTGTGTGTGCGAGCAGTTTTGGGAGGCTGGGTCGTAGTGACACAGGACAAACTGCTTCGTGGTCCGTGCTTGTCTAATATTGTCCTTTGTAGGTTGGTGGGTGTTGGGGCCCACGCCATTAACGCAAGAGTATTGTGTGTGTGTGGTGACTCATCAGTGCAGAAGTCAACCTGTTAACGTCAGTGGTGGAAAGTAATAAATTACATCATGTTACTCATGTTACTGTAATTACTTACTTAATTAATTACTTTTTAGGAGTAATTTGTAATTTTTGAAATGTGTAATTTTTACTTTTACTCAAGCACATTTTTACCTTAGTACTTTTTTAACTCGTTACATTTGAGTCCCCTTCACGTTGCTGATTACAAAGCACATCGGTGGATGGTGAAAATGTTTGCGGAAAGTTAAACTCCTGTGCAGCCTGGTGAGCCAGAACCAACACATCGTCCACGCATTGCACATCACTAGATGGTAGGCGTGCAATCTTGGAGGGCATTTCTAGTTAAAAGCTGCAATTTGAATATTGATTTAAAAAACTACTTGAATTAAATACTGAATTTGATTCATGACACATGCTTTTTTTGCATTAAATAATTGAAAGTAACTTTTACTCATGACATTTTAAATTAAGTAATTTTGTTCTTTTACTCGAGTTCATTTTGAGATTGGTAATGTTACTTTTACTCTGACTACAATTTAAGCAAAGTAAAGATACTTTTAAGCAATTAAACATAGAGAAGCCAGGCGTTAGCATTGAGCAGGGCTATTCAACTACTTTGCTCAGAGAGCCACATTGTCATGGGTTTCTGACATTGTGCCGCCCTCAGTTACCTCCGGCCTATTTGTACAATACGACACAAAACCAAGCAAGCGTCTAGCAATGTGTAATGCGTGGACGATGCGTTGGTTCTGGCTCCCCAGGCTAAGAACATTTGGGTGTGGAATAGCAAGTTACCACCATCGATAGGCAAGTTAAAAAATAAGTTGGAACAAAGCTAGTTCCGGTCTCTGAACGCCACGTCCGGTGTCATTTACTTGCCGTGTATTTGACTATTCGGTGGGAGCACACACCTACAGGGTTATTTAAAAATTGTGGCGGTAACTTGCGGTGTGCTATTCCTCACCCAAATGTTATCGTGTCTGTGATCCACAAATGCATGATTTAATAATCAGTTCAACCCGTTTCATTGTCTCATTCCTTTTGGAATTACTAGAAGAGAAGCATGTAGAGACCCACTTGGTAAGTAACTTTAAGTCGGATTTTGACTGTATTTCATCAATATTTATACAAAAAGTTTAACAAAAGGAGAGTGATGTGTAACTGGTCACAGACCGACACCTAGCGGTCAAATTTTGAACTGGTGTGTTTTGTGTGTTTTTTATGAGCCACCGCGGTCCACTACGGCGAGATTAAATGGAACTCATACAGACACCGGAAGTGTGTTGCAGAGTGACCGGACAAAATGCCAGCCCCCTGTATTTCGTGGGTAAACCAGTCTATAGTTTTCCATGTTCTGCAGTGAGATGCACTTTGAACAGCAGCCAGTAAAAATTCAAGTCACATCTTGAAAAGTCTTTATTGTACTTGCCAGCCCCGCCTGTATGTCTGTGGCCATAAACATCCAATTGCACCAACTGTTAAATACTTTTGTTAAGCGCACACATGTGAGTGCAAGCACACGCGCTAACAAAACTCCCATGTTGGCCCTGAGCATTGTGCTGTGCCCAGAATATCAGCCTCGGGAGAGCAAGGCGTGTGCGTGTGTGTGTATGTGTGTGTGTGTGTGTGTGTGTGTGTGTGTGTGTGCAGACAGCCAAATAATAGTAATAGGACAGCTTGGATGCTGGGTGCGCACACACCCACACACACACACACACACCTATACTGATTATTCAACCTGGCGCATCATTTATGGTGGTTATTTTTGTCAGAAAAGGCCCACTTTCCTCGCCGGTCTTGGCCGCTGCGCCATGGGGCCCTTTTAACGGAAATGGAAAATGTCATAGTGAATAATTCATACTAAAATATCTTCTTCCCTGATGTTAGCCAATTTGATACATACCTTGCCTCTCAATCTGTGCCATTGCTTTGAACCAATATTTTTTTCCCACTCGGTTCATTCCGAACACAATCAGAATTCCACCCATAAATTGATGTTCCCGAACCGGTTAGGACAAAAAATATTGTTCCCGGAACGGTTAATTTCGTTCCTGTCAGCTGTTTAATGCTATATAATGTATGTCGGGGCAAACCCACAACGACACGCTACAGAGACTCGCTACTGCCTGCTGGTAGCGCTCTACAGCCGAGGTCTCGTTGCGTGTTGGGCTAAACCTTAACCACACACTCCAGAGAGTTCTGCGACGTTTCATACTTCACTACTGCATCGTAGATTTGATAAATACTCTGGTTTTATTTCTGAAGTTATCCTAAAGTGCACTCCTTTGAGGAACGAAATAATACTGCTATTAACCGGTTACCATTCATTTTAAATAAGTGTTCCTGTTCCAGAACATAAAAAAATAAGGTTTCTGTTCCCTGGAAAATACAAAAAGGTCCTGGTTTGAACCGGTTCAAAGCCCTGATCGGCGCACAGCGATACTTTGTTAGCATAGTTAAGCTATGTTACTTTGTTAGCAAAGTTAAGCTATGCTACTTTGTTAGCATAGTTAAGCTATGTTACTTTGTTAGCATAGTTAAGCTATGCTACTTTGTTAGAATAGCTAAGCTATGTTACTTTGTTAGCCAAGTTAAGCTATGCTACTTTGTTAGCATAGTTAAGCTATGTTACTTTGTTAGCATAGTTAAGCTATGCTACTTTGTTAGAATAGCTAAGCTATGTTACTTTGTTAGCATAGTTAAGCTATGTTACTTTGTTAGCATAGTTAAGCTATGTTGGTGGATACTTTGTTAGCATAGTTAAGCTATGTTACTTTGTTAGCATAGTTAAGCTATGTTACTTTGTTAGCATAGTTAAGCTATGTTGGTGGATACTTTGTTAGCATCGTTAAGCTATGTTACTTTGTTAGAATAGTTAAGCTATGTTACTTTGTTAGCATAGTTAAGCTATGTTATTTTGTTAGCATAGTTAAGCTATGTTGGTGGATACTTTGTTAGCATAGTTAAGCTATGTTACTTTGTTAGCATAGTTAAGCTATGTTACTTTGTTAGCATAGTTAAGCTATGTTATTTTGTT
>OMKY01060693.1:6892-22911 GCA_900302395.1 Bregmaceros cantori | reverse complement strand
TAGTATAGCTGCTGTTGGCTGTTCTGGTTCTGTAAACAATAGAATGATGAAATGACTAAAAAATCCGTCATCGGTACATCAGCCCACTGTATTTGTTTGCGTGTGTGTCTGTGTGTGTGCGCGAGTGTGTTTGATTTGGGAGGCTGTGGGTGACGTTGTTCTGTTCATTGTTCTGTCTCTGTAAAGCACTTTGTGTTGCTCTGCATGGAAAGTGCTATACAAATAAATAAAGTTTGAGTTTTAGCAAAAAAAGGGTACCCCATTCCACTGTTGTTTTTAGGTGTTGAAGGAGGTTTTTATTTGCTATATATGTGAAGCAGCTTTGTGGGGAAGAATTTTTTTTCTTTTTGGGAAGTGGAACTAAAGCCTCGGACACTCGTGAAAATTTCATAAATCGTATCCAGATTAGGAGGGTGCAGAAAAGCTCTGGCTTTTCTGCAATGTATATCACAATCTCTCAACAACGAATGAAAAACGGCTCTTGCACCCAAAAAATGACTTTTAAAAAATCATCCAGATTATTCTGTCTGGGGACCTCACATGCAGACTCAAAATTCTGGGTTGAACAGCGTTAATCCCCAATACAGTGGATTGTTCTACAACAATGTCATCATATTTCAATCTTTCTGCTTGTACCAGATGTGCACCAACATATGTAATCTTTCCCCCAAAGTACGGGTCCAGTCTTGTTCTGTTTAAGCTCTGTAGATTGAGTCCTGACCTGAACATGGATGTTGTCACTCATTGTTTTGGGTTGTCTGCCTCTGCCTCTTTTACCTTACCTCTTTTTTTTAGTTGATTTGGGAGAGCTTCATATGACCGTAGAGTTTTAGAGATCTGTTTTTGATTATTACTGGTTCTAGTTATTTTATTTCTATGAAATCACGAGTAGTTATTTGCCATCCATTGCATGGTTTGGAATGTTTCAATTGCGTTCCACAGCTTACAGATTACTGGCAGTATGTACATATTGTAGATTTTGAATGTGTTCCAGAATTTGCGTTGATGTAACAATGTTTTGATTGTGTTTTGAAAGTTGAAAGTAATTACATTGATCATTTTCCAGTAAATTTAGATTTCATTAACTTTGCACCTTCATTTGTGTCTATTTATTAAACATGAACAGTTTTACAAATAACATTGCGTGTCCAAATTCTACAGGACCCACGGTCAAATTGCAGAATCCATTGTGGCCCATGTCAAGAAGTTTGCTCACCCCGGGCTAGAGTTTTTCACTGCTATTTCAAATACCACCCATCGGACAGGAAGTCGTACACCCATAATGGCTGCTGGAGTTATTATCTTTTCCACTAGTGCATCCAGCAAAAGCAACAAGCTTCCCGGCTAAAGCCAGAGAGAGATCAAGAAACAGAGACAAGGCCCAGTCCTGATTCCGCGTCCGTCGGGGCTGTTGATGTACCAGGGTAAATCCACGGGCCCACTTATGTTTCAATGAATCAATACCCAAGTGTCGGAGAGCGGCCTTTCTGGTAGCTTTCCACTGCATGGTCGCCATTGTGAAATCATGTATGGGTCACACACCCAGCAGTCATGTCAGAACCCAACACAACTTGTCAGAGATGTGACCAAGTCCCTCATTCAAGTTTCAAGTCTCAAGTCCTTCTTGGGCATGTCAAGTCAAGTCCCAAGTCAACTCCAACTCAAGTCATCATTAACATGCTGTCATTTTAGCCCCAGCATCTGATTGTAATAAAGTCAAACGCAAGCAATAGTTTGGCTTTTATAATAGCATCGTTTGTTGTTTTTTTTGCTACTTTATTAAAATCGCATTCTGGGGCTAAAATGACAGCATGTTAATGGTGACTTATAGTTGACTTGGGACTTGACTTGACTTGCCCAAGAAGGACTTGAGACTTGAGACTTGAAAGAGGGACTTGGTCACATCTCTGCAACTTGTCCCGCACAAAGAACAGGGCAGTATCCCTGTCCCCTTTATTAACAGAAGCAGAAAGATAGCACACATACAATGACTTTGTGTGTTTGGTGATGTTGTCTGTATTTCAGTTTTGCACTCGTCAACATCATTAAACCTGTGGATAACGTCGAGTAGGTCTTCATATGGCTTGCTTTATTCTGACTTTCCCTCCTTCGTTGGTGACGTGAAATTTCCCTTCCTTGTGGCCTGAATTATTCTCCCTAACCCTGCCATTAGGGTCACAAGCTTACTTTCTTGCAGCAGAAAGTCTTGTGACGTAACTAATCCCTCGATTTCAAAACAAACCGACTTCTGGGAGGACCTTAGAATGCCCACTTTTGACATCACATCCAGACGTGCATTCCCTGCTGCACTTGCCTGGTGCTCCGAGTGGAGGCACCTCAACCATTACATTCTTGTCAGATGTGGGATTGGCTGCTCGGTCAGATGGTAGGGTCCGTGGACGAGGAGTGCGACAGAGATTCGGCTCCCGAGGGGCGTGGACGGGAAGCGCAACAGAGATTTGGCTCTCGAGGATCCCAGGCAGGCCTCTTGTCGAACGTCATCCAGACTTTCCCGGTTACACTTGCCTCCTCCGAGTGGAGGCACCCCAACCATTACAATTCTATTGACTGGCAAAATAGAAAAATTACCGAAATACAGTTTTATATTGTCTACTATGACTCCCCATGCCCACTATAAACATATACAACCTTTTAAAACATGCTTTTTGACGTCACCTCCTTTAGGCACAACACCGCATGACGTCACATGCACACGTGATGTACGGTTTCCGGGTCACATGGTTGCGTGACGTCGGCAGTAGAAAGGTATCAGCTGGAAGCCACGACGCCTGGAAAATATCGGCATTGAAAAACCTCCAGGAATACGCGATAAAAGTACAGCACACGGCCCGACAAGGGCTACCGCGTGCGGCCGGGAGACACCGAGCTAGTACCGCTGGGACACAGCGCGGTTTGCCGGCGCTGTAGACGGTACGTGCGTTTTGGGACGTGTGGACTGGGATTGGGGGCAGTTAGCTGGCCATCTGTTAGCACAACAGCTAACTGTTGTCGCTACGTACAGTGTCCTACAGTATCGGTGGTTCACTTTCGATGTTTCTTTTTTTGAGGATTTGTAGTACAGCTATTTTATTTATATACAACGAGCGTGCTTGTTTTTTTATCTAAATGTCGCCTTATTAAGCTTATTGGCTTCAGTATTTGGTCGTATTTGCTAATATTGTTTCGCCAATTAATATTATGTTTCTCGCTTTTTGTGTATAAACTCGGGCACGAGTTGGTAGGCGATCATTGACTAGAAAATGTTTTTTTCCTTTCTTAAACTATATGGTCTTTGGTGATAAGCATGTGTTTTCACATCCTCCTGTGGAGTCCCTGTCTTTTTCAACTATAGATGATAAAACAAAAATAAATCAAAACGTATTTATTTAATATTGTTACTAGGTCGATGTGAGATCGATGCGTAAAGAAGATGAATGGAGGTCAGCTCAGTCTTCTCTTCAGCTAAGTAGCTGAGGCATTATTTAATCTTCAGACAAAGACAGCAAGACATGCACACAGCTACTCCTATGAGCGCTGGAGAGAACATCAACTACTCCGACTTGCCAGTAGATGCACAGCTTTGTGCTGGACAGGAGTCAGCAAGTCCGACTGGGCAGCACCTAAAGTTCACAGACATAACGGTTTGTGGTCATAATGCAGAGTCTGCATACCAGAGGGAGATACAGGCTTGCCCGCTGGTGTGCGGAAAACCAACTGGTACTGAATGGAAAGAAGACAGTGGAGCTGACTGTCCACTTCAAGAAGAAACCGCCTCCTTCAAGCCAATTTATGCGAGTCTCTGCAACCCTCTGTCTCTGTGCGCAACCACGCCCCCCGCGCAGAGGTTCTGCTACCGTCGTTGCACACCTCAAAAAATCCTGACCACGCGTCAAACGGTTTGCGAACCCATGCAGAGCTCAAGCGGAGCAGAGAAAAAGCAGGTGTTATTGGTCCTTGGCATGCCTTTCCGGCTGTCTGTGTTGTCGTTTTGGTACTGGGGCGAGCCATTTGTAAAAACCGAGGAGTATTACACCACAATATATTAAATATGCATATATAAATGAAATATGAAACACTTCACTTCGGCGGGAAACTGCTGTGCGTCGAGGGTGCAGAAGCATAACAGCAAAACTGGTTTGCAGCCAGGATTAGCATCAGGTCTGCCAAGCACCTAATTGAAAATCCCCTTCCTACCTGCAAAACATGACCTATTTGAATCCAGATTCAAGGGCATGGCGCAAAACGTTGTGTCCGACCTCTCTCAACCAGCACAGCACCTTTTCACTCGCCTCCCCTCTGGTAGGCGCTTCAGAGCCCTGAAGACCAAGACTGCCCGACCCAGGAAAAGCTTCTTTCCACTTGCTGTTTCACTAATGAGCGTGGACATGAGAACTAACCACTTCACAGTTTGTGTGCCATGCACTAAGCCCCCAGACTCTGTTCTGTAAGTGTGTATATCAAAGACTTGACAATAAATCGATTACTGGAAGTAATTGCATCGAATTTGGAGGGACCACTTGAGCCAGCCACTCCTGGTTCATGCTAGTATTCTAATACTGTACTGTATTGTTCTACCGTAATGACACTTCTGATGCTTTGGTGTTATCCAGGTCATCATGGTATTAGCTGATCTAGGACGGAAGATCACCTCGGCGCTGAGGTCTCTCAGCAATGCCACCATCATTAATGAAGAGGTAAGTATCATCTAGTGGTGTGCAATAAATATCAATGTGAACTCAAACTCTGACTGTTTTTTTGGATATATTTAGATATAATTCAGATGGATATAAATATAATTTGTTAAATTATGTATTGATGAAAGTATATTAATTCCATGCCCAAGTTTGAGTGGGTTCTATGTACTTGATTTCTAGATGGGCCACAGTTTAGAAATTTCGAAATTAAAAAAAATATATTTTTTGTGATTAAAGCTCTTTATTTTAGTGTGATGTGATTGAATTTCTTCAACAATCGGAATGTAATATGAAATTGATGTTCCACATATAAAAATCTGAATTTTATTAAATTTTTGGGACGCCAGCAACGTTTTTCATTCTTTTTTTATTGAGAGATAGTGATGGGGTTAAATTGGAAACTGAGATGAAGAGTGGGGGGGGGGAGACATTGCAGAAAAGCCGGAGGCGGAGAGGGGATTGGTACCCGCGGCACTGCTCGGCATATGGTCCAGGGAGCACACTCTATAACCACTCTGCCCCTGGATTTTATTTTAAGCAACGTACAGCCCTATTTTCACGTATAGAGATTAGAAGTGTTTCTGTCTAGTGCCCTCTGGCAGTCAGAGGGACTGCACCCAATCTATTTATTTTGAAAATAAAACCCGAAGATGCAACGTGTCTTTGCCACTCATCGTTACTTTTCTCAAAAACGCAGCAACGTGTCTTTGGCACTGAATGAGTTAATAGTGATGGACTGATGTTAAAAGATGTAGTCATGCCATGTGTAATGATGAAAACATGTTTTTCCCTCCAGGTGCTCAATGCTATGCTGAAGGAGGTGTGTACTGCCCTCCTGGAAGCTGATGTCAACATCAAGCTGGTCAGCCAGCTCAGAGAGAATGTAAAGTGAGTTCCATTTCTAATTATTTCTACTCCTCTTGCCAGTATAGCTATATAGTTATTACAGGAATATAATGTCACCTAAATAGAAATTTCCCAGAAGTAATTGGTACTTGTACTGGCGGATTATTGACGCTCCTGTGTTTTATTGCTTTGGCTCACAGACGCACGCTGTCATAGTCGAATTATAATCTTGTCAGAGATGGCAAGTAACGAAGTACAAATACTCTACGCATAAGTAGAATTTTCAAGCATCTGACGAGGTGCTGTAAGTAATCGGTATTCAGATGTTTTGTTTGCAACACTGCCGTGTGCTGAATAAAAAAGTAATTATTTCTTGTTCGGTCATGCAGGTCGGCCATAGATTTGGAGGAGATGGCCTCAGGTCTCAACAAACGGAGAATGATCCAGCATTCAGTTTTCAAGGAGCTGGTCAAGGTGATGATCTATTTATTTGATCAAGGCTTTGAATTCACATGTCTAAGTACAGTCATTATTGTCCGATGTTTGTCTGGCACTTCTATATTTGTTGTGTGTACGCTTTAAATGAGCATTGCTGGGGTCCGTGTTGGCCGAGTGGTTATGGACACCGCACCTAACGCAACCTCATTCATGTTAGTGGCACTGCGTCTACCTCAGCGCCCGCAGTGTCGCGAGTTCGACTACCCTCGTCGACTTGTCTGCAATGTCTACCCCCGATCTCTTCAACCCAGTTTCTGACTAATCCTATCCAATAAAGATGAAAAACGGCGGCTGACGCCGGAAAAAGTTACTTTAAAAAAAAGAGCATTGCCGTTACTTTGTAGAGGGTATGCCACAGCGCAACAAAAAACGCGTAGCTGCCACTGGTAAAAACATGGAATTAAGGCTGTGCAAATTTGTAGATTTTTTTTTTTATATCTTCAATATGTAAATCATAGAATAAGATATTCATGTTATTCATCAATGTTGTAGTAAGTGTTTGGGTGTGTTGTAAATTATTGGTTATTTGTGTGTATTTGTGATTCTAATTATGATTTAGATATATTAAATATATATTAATCATACGCCCAAGTGTGAGGTCGTTGTACGTCATTCCAAAAGGGGCAGAAATTTCAACATTTTAAATAAAAAAAATCTGTGACAGAGTTCCTTATTTTGATCTTTTTCACATCAAAAATGGGGATTGAATCTGGAATCAAGGTTGAAAATCTGAAAATCAGGATTTTATTTCTAAGGAAAAAAATTGTGTAGCCCTTCATGGCATAATAACTCAACAGCAACTTCAGATTTGTTTGTTTTACTTTGGTCCAAAACACTACAAGCATATTCTGAAAATGTACACACCATGTGAGTTAGCAGTTAATTGTTCTGCATAAGTGTCTCGAATCCAGACAGTTATTTACCAAAACAATCTATTTAACGTCTGTGCTCCCAACATAGATGTGACATGCAAGTCCTTAGCCCAATCCTTAGACCACAGTATTGAGAAACGGCCAGCTTCTTGCTTTGCCCACTGCTTGCATAACGTTTGCCAGCAGTTGACAATTGCAATTGTCAAGACAGACATTGCGCCATTAACTGTTTCTCTAACTCCTGTGCAGCTTGTGGATCCCGGTGTGAAGGCATGGACGCCGACTAAGGGGAAGAACAACGTCATCATGTTTGTCGGCCTGCAAGGTAGCGGGAAAACGACCACCTGCTCAAAGGTACGACCTCATCGCGCGAGCCGGTAGCTTGAACCCGACTTGAATGAATGAATGAATGAATGAATGAATACTTTATTTGTCTAGTCCTAGTCTTAATAGTATATCGAAACAGACAGCAACAAAGACAACGGAAAAAGACGACAACAATAAAAAGCCATCAAGGACATAATGAGCAACATGTGCAAATAAGCAGATGCAGTCCCAATTTCTCCATGTGCTGTATCCCTGTTAACTTCAGGGTCCTAATCGCTGTCGGGAAGAAGCTGTTTCCAAGTCTTAAGTTGGGTGACATCCTGTGTGTATGAAATTGTCCAATTTTATGATATTTTGCATATCAATGAATAAAAACAGTTTGAGAACAATAGAAACTCTCCCAAAATTTGTAATAGTTATGTTTGGGGCTAAAATTAAGAACAATAATGAATTAACAAAATAATCAAATTCATTATGTTGAAACTGCGAATTATTAATATTTGAAGAAGTAGATTATTGTGAATTTCGCCGACTATCCCCCGCCCCACGACCACTAGTGATGGACAAAACTGTACACTTCATTGAACTGAATCAAGTGAATGTGTGTGTGTCTGTGTGCTCCTGCAGCTAGCTTACTATTACCAGAGGAAGGGCTGGAAAACGTCCTTGATCTGTGCCGACACCTTCAGAGCCGGTAAGACTCAACGGGGCTGGCAGGTTAATATGTTGGATGTTAAGTCGGTACTGGCTATAGCAGTACCAGTGGGGGTCATGAGTCTCCATAAGCAAGGATGAGTACTGTGTAGCAATCATGGCATGAATTAAAAATAACAGCAAATTCAGATGTCTCCCTTGTTTTACTGACTGCAGATTGCAGATTTTTTGCGTCCCCATTGCAGACACAAAAACATTTTCCATTGCATCCCCCTTTATGGGCAAGGCAAATAAGTTCAAACAAAAGTCACAATTGTAGTTAAGATTTGTACCAACTCAAGCGCATGGCATTTTTTTTCAGCAGGTGACTATTTTTTTAAATGAACCACAGATGAATGGATTAAGTGTTAACTTGTTACTGTGTTTTGACTTGTAGGAGCCTTCGATCAGCTCAAACAGAATGCCACGAAAGCCAGAATTCCATTCTATGGAAGGTAAGACGGAGCTGTAGTTACTGCTTATATAAGGATCGAGCAAACACGAGACTTGTGTTCGAGTCCGCTTCCAAACACACCACATTGGTTGCGGAGGCCTCGGATGTCAACAGCCGCTCCCCATTCACACGTCGACTGGTGCGGCTGCACGCACCTGCACGTTCCATTAAGCTACATGTTGGAGCCTCTGAGATAATGCAGCCACACTGTTGGTCCTTACGCGGTCACGTGATTCTACATGCAGCATTGTGAGGCATCTCAGACGCACCAACTCAGTGCGAAGGAAACGCAACTCGTTTGACAAATATTTTAGGTAACTTGAATAGTTTCTTCTCGCCCAATGGCAGCCATGAAGATGGCGTCTTTTCGTCTTGTCGGATTGTGGTAAGGTTCCATTCGGGGAAACGAAAGAAATGTAACTTGCGCGATGATGCTCCACAGCCTTTAACGCAGTGATTCCCAGGCATGTTGACGCACTGTGCGCGCGTACAGGAATGTAAACAACTCCATGTGCATCCATGCAACTCCGCCTGAAACGAGGAGGTGCTCCTCTTTTCGTGGAAGCAGGCTCCCACGAGTGACATCAAGATCTCGTTCCCATTTCTGCACTTAAGTGTGTCTGTATTTAATGGATGATGTATTCCAGTGCTGGTGATGCTCTAAAAATAATTTCCTTGTTTTGCGATGATAAATCAAGATCTATGAGAATCATTTTGGGTTTTTATGAATGTGTTCAAATAAATGTGGAAATATTTAAAAGCAACATTGTAAAAATATTTTTTACAATACTTTATCAATTTTAATCAAGTAATCAGATATATGTTGAAGTATATGCCATGGGGACAATTTCATGTCAAGCCTGTAAAAATCGTGCATGTGTGTGTGCGCGCTTGTACAGCTACACAGAAATGGATCCAGTAGTGATCGCAGCCGAGGGAGTGGAGAAGTTCAAAAGTGAGAACTTTGAGATCATCATCGTGGACACCAGTGGACGACACAAACAGGAAGACTCTTTGTTTGAAGAGATGTTACAAGTGTCCTACGCTGTGGTAGGTACATTTCTGGTATCAGCCTAGCACCATGCTGATCATGCTGGAATATGTGTTGTAAGATGACATGTTATTCATCCTGCGTTCCCATGGGGTCTTTCTTTGGTTTCTTGGATTCCGAAACTACAATTTTAGGCCTAATTTGTCTAATTGCTAATTGCATTCACTAGTTCGAGAAGTGTCCCAAAAATGCCTGTTGTGTTGTTGTCTGTGTGCTGCAACACTAATTAGTTGGGTCAGTTCCTTCAAGTGTTCATTGTTTCTGTCGTGGTTAAGACAGTGTAGAGATCACGTATTTGTGAAATGGGTGAATGTAATTTCCAGAAGAATTCACTTCAAACTCCCTAGTTTGTTCTTTTTGAGGGTCTAAAAAGGTCTAAAGGTCTATTTAACTTTCTGCAAGAACATACCACTAAAAGCACTGAACGATGTAACCAGCCCTTGTCGTGCCTGTGACATTGTCTTCACAGCAACCAGACAACATTGTTTACGTGATGGACGCGTCCATCGGGCAGGCATGCGAGGCCCAAGCCAAGGCCTTCAAGGACAAAGTGGATGTCGCTTCCGTCATCGTTACCAAGCTGGATGGACATGCCAAAGGAGGCGGAGCCCTCAGCGCGTAAGACCACTCACTTTTTAGTTTGTCAACTTTCGTCATATTTCCCTGTTTGGGTTTTTGCTGCGGAGTCAGTTCCATGGAGTGGGCGTTGCCTGTGCTCCCCAGAGGACGGAGCTTTGTGCGTTGTATGTGAACATGGTGTGAGCCATGTGATGTAATAAAGTTTCTATTGACCATTCTAGTTGGTGCATCTTGGTCTTATTAATCGTCACTTGATACAGTTACCGTTTGCTGAGAGCTGTAGTAGCAGTATGCCGTGGTCAATCCACTGCAAGACCACGTCATCTTGCAGTGTAGCTGTAGGAAAGAAGGAAGGATTTCCATTTAATATAGTGCTTTTCTACCACATGGTACTCAAAGCGCTTTGTGACCTCTCAATCACACATTCACACACCAATGGTGGCTGCTGCCATACAAGGCGCTCGCCACAAACCATGGGGAGCAAGTTGGGGTTCAGTGTCTTGCCCAAGGGCACTTTGGCATGGAGACTGTCGAAGGCAGAGAACAGTCGCTCTACCAACCGAGCTAGGAGTATATTAATAAGGTTTCAGGTTAATAGTTTAAATTAAAAATGAATGGGGTGATTGATTAATTTTCAGTAAAAATGCCGGTCACTTGATGATCAGAATAATCACTAATTGCAGCCCTATTGGGGAGTATGAATGAGGGCTAAATATAAAGTATTTATGTGCCATTTATAGAAATCGAGCATATGGTTTTTAACAATGATGTCCAAATAGCTTCTTTTTAGTAAAAGGTGTTTTGATTGATTTGAATTTTCCCCCAAAAGTTCATATCGTCTTATTTGTAGAATGTCCTACTTCCATACAATTTGTAAAGAATTTTCGTGGACCTTTAAACTTCAGCACAGATATTTGCCACGGAAATGAATAAATGATTGGCACAGATATGTTTATAGATAATATATCTATGTTGTGAACATGTTAATTATTAATAATGATGCTTCCATGATCATTTTGTCTATTCAACCCATAGGGTTGCAGCCACAAAAAGTCCCATCATCTTCATCGGAACCGGAGAACACATTGACGACTTCGAGCCATTCAAGACACAGCCATTCATTAGCAAACTTCTGGGTATGATTTTTTTGTTTCATTTTTTGATTATAATTTGTGTGTGTGCATGTGTGTGTGTGTGTGTGTGCTCTTGACTGAATATAATATATTGTTGTGCATGGCTTGAAAGCTCGTAGGTTGACTAAGGAGTTGCCTTTCCTTCACTGATGTAAAACACACAAACTGTTTCAAAAATCTTGTAGCACTAGGCACACGCATACATGGACGCATCATACATTGACCTAGGTACATCTGGTTTTTATTTTATTTTTTTAATGTCAAATTTTTTCATTCTTTATTGAGAGAGATCGTGACAGGATTAAACCGGAAACTGGGAAGAGCCGGGGGGGGGATTAAAACTTGCGGGGCTGCTCGACCTATAGTCCGGGCGGTGCACTCTGTAACCACTCTGCCACCACGCCCCCTCCGAGGTACATCTGATTGTCCCAACGTTCTGTTACAATTAAATGACTTGCTAGTTTGATCAGTTGATTGTTGCTTGACCTTAAAATATGAACGCTAACAGCCCTGCTGTACTTCAGGTATGGGTGACATCGAGGGCCTCATTGACAAGGTGAATGAGCTGAAACTGGACGACAACGAGGAACTGATCGACAAACTCAAGCATGGTAAGTGTAACAAGTTGGATAGAGGCCTTTTTACTTAACTGAAATAATTATCATTCTTCATTACTTCTTCCAAATGTCTGTGTCCAAAATCCCTCCCTATCCCCCATATAGTTCACCAAATGGGGGATAGGGATACCATTTTGTAGGGGTGTCCGAATTCTCCATGTATCCTATATAGTGTACTGAAGGTATCGATGCACCGCAAAAAGTAGTGAGCATCGGATGTACCCTAGACGAAGCAATATAACCCATAATGCATTGCGAGACATTTTTAAAATGACCGAAACTAAAAAAAAAATGGTGCGGCGGGAGTCAATAATGACAGAACACGGCAAATAGTTATAAATGTAAGTACTTTTTTTGATGATTGATGAATTTTTATAATTATATTTTTTTTAATATATTCTATAATTTTGACACCGACAACTCTAGTGTCCGAAATCTCGGACGTTGCTGTTGAGTGCACTATAAGTGAGTGCACTATATGGGGGTTAGGGTTTCGGGGATAGGGAGCGATTTCGGACACAGCCATTGTGTTCATCTAAATCATCCTCTTACTCCAGCCTTTGCATTGTCCCTTCTCTCCAGGTCAGTTCACTCTAAGGGACATGTACGAACAGTTCCAGAACATCATGAAGATGGGACCTTTCGGACAGATCATGGTAGGCATTCTATTTACTGTGTGTTGATTGTTGCCCCACCATCTCAGCTCCCTAGACTTGCTGCTGCCCATCCTTCTCACCATGGGCACCACCATCTCATCCTGCTTGCCTCTGGTAGGCGCTATAGAGCCCTGCTCACACGCCACGAGATTCAAAAACGGTTGCCTTCCCCGTGCTGTGATGTTGAACTTTCTGGGCAAAGTGCAACACGCAGTATGTGACTCTTGTGGAACAGCAATCCAAGACCACATCGTTGTGGTCCACTATATACTATTCCTCCCCCCACCACACCTCTGTGACTACCCACCAAGAATGATATTACCTGCTAGAGTTAGAGTGCAACTGTGTTCACTGGATTGTCTGCTGTGTCCAAACCCACATTCCAAGTGTGTATATTGGTTGAATATGCACACCAAATAAAGCTGATTCTGGAATTATTATAGTCTGGAAATAATTCTTGTGCCCTAATCTGTGTCTCCGTGTGCAGGGCATGATCCCAGGTTTTGGTACGGACTTCATGAGTAAAGGAAATGAACAGGAATCCATGGCCAGACTGAAGAAACTCATGACCATCATGGACTCGATGAATGACCAAGGTAACTTGATATAATGCTATCGCCACATTAAATGTCCACTGCACACCAAACCTTCTGTAACAATTATTACATTTGAACATAACAGGTGCTGCCCCCAGTGGCTCAGACAGTGACGGGGCATGTGGACACGTGTCTTTGTAGAAATTATACACAAGTATCAACTAACTTGACCTAATTACATTTGTTACATTACTTCCTGGTGTGGTAGAGTGACAACCAGTCACTGCTTGCATTCAACAGAGCGTCGTGAACCACACAATAATACAGAATTGAGGTTTGTAAACATAACCAGAGTGAATCCATATATGAGACAGTCATTATTTTTAGAAAATGTAAAGCTTTTAAGTGTGCCGTATAGTTAAGAAATTATGGTCAATGACAATTGAAAATACTATATTCATGCCCCTAGATTGCAAAATGTTACATTGATGTGTGTGTGTGTGCGTGTGGACAGAGCTGGACAACAAGGACGGCTCCAAGTTGTTCAGTAAACAGCCCACCAGAGTGCAGAGAGTGGCTCGTGGTTCTGGAGTCTCTCCTAGAGATGTACAGGAGCTGCTCACCCAGTACACAAAGTTCTCCAACATGGTCAAGAAGATGGGAGGCATCAAAGGACTGTTCAAAGGTAGGATGCAGGCTCCATAATAATTACCTGCGCTGCAAAGTTTTTGGTAGCGTTGGTTGGTTTGTCTGTCTCCAAGATAACTGAAACAGTTGTGGACGATCTGGATGAAATTTTATACAGTTGTTGAAAATGACAAAGGGGGGAATTGATTAAATTTGGGTGCATTTCTGTAGCCTATAAGTAACATAATCATACTTAATCACCAACTTACCGATCGATCGCTGGGCGCTTACCACGGTCACGTGACCAGACTTCCGGGTTACAGGGGCCGCTGGGAAATGTAGTTGGCATGCTTGCCAGTGGGAATAGTAGGCTACAAAGGATAATGGAAACAATGGCATGAAAATATAATAAATAAAGGAGAAGCGCATCAAAGTTTTTTTGAAATGCGTATCATCATATTTGCCAGGAATTTAAATTTGCGATTATTGGCATGCAGCAGCAGGCCTTGAATTATAGAAGTACGATTCTTGCAGCAAACTAACCAGAACTCCTTGACCATCTCTAGGAGGAGATATGTCCAAGAACGTCAACCCCTCCCAGATGGCCAAGTTGAACCAACAGATGGCCAAAATGATGGATCCCAGAGTACTTCACCACATGGGTTAGTCAACTACTGTCGTCCTGATGTCAAATCAGGATAATAATATCAATAGTCTGTTAACCGACCGTTAAGTGCATTAACCTTTTCCTCTCTTCACTGTTAATCTTTGAGAAAATATTTTAGTCATGCAGGACTGTTGTTTATTTTATGCCTTTGGGAACTCAAGAAGAATGTTGTTTGTAATTTTTAAGGCTTGTAAACGGAAAATAATTTTTCCTGTGATTTTGGAAATGTCGTTTCCACAATTTCTGGTGTTAGTAGGTAGTATTACTCAGAGCTCCAGAAGGCTTAAGCAGATGAAATTACCAAATGAAAATTCAGCAAAACTCTGAACCTGTAATCCCCAGCGAATATGATTGAGGCCATAGACCTGTCTTGCATGGTAGCACACCTTACCAATAATAATGGCTGAAGGATATTCATTAGGAGCGGCATAAATGAAATGTTTTAAGTGGAGGACAGGCCAAACAAAGTAGCGATTAATCGCTGCTGATGAAATAGTTGGCACCTAATATAATCCATCAATTAACTGATTAATTTGTTGCAGCTATAACACACAATATTGTAATGAGTACTTCCATTCTCTGGTGTAGGTGGCATGGCTGGTCTTCAGTCCATGATGAGACAGTTCCAGCAGGGGGCAGCAGGCAGCATGAAAGGAATGATGGGTTTCCAGAACATGTAACGACTTTAACAACGACCGAATCCGACGACGACCCCGCTCAACAACTCGTAACCATGGCAACCAGGTGGGAGCGTGGCCTTTCTTCGCGCCCCGTGGGCGTTGCCTGTGCTCCCCAGAGGACGGAGCTTTGTGCGTTGTATGTGAACATGGTGTGAGCCATGTGATGTAATAAAGTTTCTATTGACCATTCTAGTTGGTGCATCTTGGTCTTTTATTAATCGTCTCTTGACACAGTTACTGTGTTTGCTGAGAGCCGTAGTACCAGTATGCCGTGGTCAATCCGCTGCAAGACCGCTTCATCTTGTCCCTGTGGCTTAGCCTCACAGTGCACACATCTGTCATGAAATCAATTTCCATCTCTGGCGTAAGTATGCTGGGCATCACCTGCCAACCCAACAGAATGACACTGGACCGAAGCTGACCCATGCACAAAGTGAACTATGATGAATTAGACAATATAGTGATGACATGTAGAAGTGTTTAGTAACTGGTAATCAGATTACAAAAATGTAATATCTACATTTGCCTTGAATAGGGGATTACATGCAATTTATAATTTATGTGTCAGGAGCTGTATGATCTATGGCAGTCAGACCTGGGCCCTAAAGGCTGAACATGAGGACAAGCTAAACAGAGCAGAGATGAGAATGATCAGATGGATGTGTGGGGTGTCACTAAAGGATAGAAAGACCAGTGCAGAGCTGAGGCAGAGGATGGGAGTGGAGGCTATAGGGGAGGTGGTGAGGAGGGGCAGGTATGGACATGTAATAAGGAAAGAGGAGAACGATTGGGCGAAGGTGTTGTCGTACAACTTGGAGGGGACAAGACCCAGTGGCCGGCCTAAGAAGACCTGGCAGATGACTGTGCTGGAGGACATGAAGGCACTTGGCATTGACCACGAGGTGGCCATGGACCGTTCCCGGTGGAAGAGGGCCATATCGAGAGTGAAGTCCAACCCAGTGGTGCCTGGAAAGAGGACTCTAAACCGATGATGAATTAAAATTGACAAAAATCTAACTTGTGTTCTGCTGCAGTCATGTACACTCTTCACATACCTATTTTCATGATATGCCCTCATATAGAGCACTA
>OMKY01060687.1:3285-16166 GCA_900302395.1 Bregmaceros cantori | reverse complement strand
TAAAAACGTTTTTTTTTCTGTTCTCTATATATTTTAACATTTCCTATGTTGGGGAGTCCATTTCTGTCCACTTTTACTGTCCCCATGCACCTTGGGCTCCATCTTGTGGACAGACGAGGAAGTGAATGTAATGGCGTTTTAAACATGGTTTTCACGTTAATACAGTTGCATTGAAGTCCACCAAATATATTTTGTATAAACTATATCTAAATTTAACATTGCACAATATTAGGAACTTTAAGAACGAACAGAATTTTTGTGCTCCGAACCGGTTCAGGATCAATATTTTGGTGGCGGAACCGTTCCGAGAACGAAAACGTTAAACATAGGCCTGCCTGAACCGTTCGGAACGGAACTTTTCCAAAATAATTTCGTTTTCAAGCCCTGTTTCTGTCAGAACCATTTTAGTCAAGAAACACAACAGAAGATTGAGAAGCAGCTCTTTTACTTCAATTAGAATCCTCTTGGCGGTATGGCTCTGTTCAGAGGAACTCCCCTATTTCCATGAGTATCATAGAAACCACTAATTCAGGGAGGAGCAGCTGTGTAGACAATTTTCACCCTAGCACGCAGGGTGAGAAAGCAGCAGTAGTTTAGGGGATTCTCACCGCAGCACGCAGGGTGAGATAGCTAACCCCCATGAACAGAGCTGAGCGACGTGACAAGAGAACATGTCACATCATACACAACACTTTTTCCATCGTGGTTAGGTGGAGCAGGCGAAGGTGGTGGGTAGCAAAACAAGCAGTGCAGTTTAGGAGCAGGTAGAATTTTTAGGGTGTGCCGAAGCTGTCCGGCCAATCGCTAGGGGAGAGAGTTAATTAGCTGAGGGGATGCACCTGGTTTCTTAACGATCATGGCCTGCCAGAAATGACGTTTGTACTTTAAATTTATATGCGTCCAGTGCGCTGGGCACATGCATCATGGTGTAAACTCCCGTCACATATGGCCCATAGACACCAGTGCCAAGCCTCGTGCAGTCTCATACTGACACCCAGCATCTTCAACTGTGCACACACTGCGCAGGAACCACGACCAAGTGAATTACCCATGATGCACTGCTCAGACACACAGGTTCCACTTGCCCTTCACAAAGGGGTGAGTCAATATGTCGTGCTGGCAGGCTGCAGCAGTCAACGGAATGGTCGAATTTGTCAAAAGGGTGTGGAGGGTTTCAAGCACTCTTTCAAACACTCATGTTTTGTCCATGGATGTTATGAAAGTGGTAAGCAGAAGTGAAACAAGGAATAGAACTGGGCTGGGCTGCATTAAGAAAGAACAAACAACTCCTTACGTCAACGCAAATTCCTCTACATGTCAATAGCAAAATATACAATACTTATGTAATATACAATAAGGGTGTGTCCACCTCAAATCAGGAAGAGGTTAATCAACCTATCCCCAAGTCGAGGCTACACAGTATTTAAATGTTACTGTAACACAGCTGGGGGCGTGTCTGCCTCACATCAGGAAGACGTTAATCAACCTATCCCCAAGTCGAGGCTACACTGGCACTGTGACTGTGGTGGGGGAAACCACAGGAAACCCATGCAGACACGGGGAGAACATGTAAACTCCACACAGAAAGGACCTCGGCTGGGATTCGAACCCATGACCTTCTAGCTGTGAAGATGAGATAAGATAAGATAAGATACTTTATTTCGTCACACATACATACATGTACAGTGAAATTCTTCCTCAATTCTGAGACAGTACCTTGGCCAGGGGCACTGTCTGGAGCAGGTTTAACCAGAACATGTTTTTGGTGGTGGGGGAAACCGGAGTGCCCAAAGGAAACCCACGCAGACACACACAGTACTAACCACTGCACCACCGTAGTGTTGGTGAGCAGTTATTGCTAAACCGTTCTGTCACCTGTCTCCTTTGCTGTCTTTTATTTCCTCTGTCATGTCTCATATGTTCTTTTCATCACCCATCTCCCCAGTGTGTGGTAATCCTCCGCTGAACACGAGGATCGTGGGTGGAGAGGATGCCCCAGCCGGGGCCTGGCCGTGGCAGGTCAGCCTCCAGACCTTCGGCCACTTCTGCGGAGGCTCCCTGATCAACAACGAATGGGTGCTGACCGCCGCCCACTGCTTCGATGAGTCAGTTTTTTTTCTTATCACAATCAGAATACTGGTGTGCCGCAGTAGCTCAGTCTGCTAAGACAGTGCATTACAAAGTGTATTTATGCCATAATGGCGTGCAGAGTTGTGAGTTCTCATATATCTCCTCCCTCTTCTTCACCCCTTTCCAGCTAATCTTGAAGAAAGTGAAAATGGTCCGAACAGGCCCAAATACTAATAAAAAAATAATCATTTAAATAAAAATAATAAAAACTTTATTGATCCCCAAAAAATATTGTGAAGGTCGTCGGGGGGGATGCGAGAGAGCGGTGAAGCAGACATGCAGCATACTTATGCCGGAGAAGGGAATCAATGTCATGACAGCTGCGTGCGCTGTGAGACTCAGCCACAGGCACATGTGTATGTGGCTGGATGAACCGACTGCGCCACAGAGCCACAGAAGAGGAAGTTAAAAATGACAACGAAACTACTGCATGTCCACTTTCTCATCCCCCTTTCACACTAACACTGCTAATAAGATGAGAAAAATGGTTGTGCCTAGAAAAATAACTTGTATCATAAGAATCAAGAATTGCACCTCCTATCAGGTTGAATCATTTTCCCGTATCGCCTTCCACCCTGCGCACCACCTTTCCTCAGTTAATAAGCGCGTAATAAGACCTCTAGACTGAGAAACTATTTCTTCTACAGAGCCCTGTGTACTAACACCTCTAGACTGAGAATATTTCTTCTACAGAGCCCTGCGTACTAACACCTCTAGACTGAGAAACAGTTTCTTCTACAGAGCCCTGCGTACGAAGACCTCTAGACTGAGAAACAGTTTCTTCCCACATGCGGTGACTAAACAAACTTATGTGCTGCTTTTCTTTCTTTTTGTGTTGACCTTGTTCATTACCTGTTGATCTTGAGAGAGTTGTTTCATGCCCAACTAAAATTCCATCTGTGTGTCCTGCTGTCATGTTAATGCAATATGGAGAATTAAACTGAATCTTGAATCTTGATGATCCAACAGCCGGGATCCATCCTCCTACACGGTCACTCTGGGGCGTCAGGCCCTGGAAGGCCCCAGCTCCACCGCCGTCACGCGCTCCCTGTCACAGATCACCTGCCACCCGCGCTACAACAACCCTGTGCAGTTTGACAACGACATCTGTCTTCTGAAACTCTCCTCACCGGTTACTTTCAATGACTACATCAGACCGGTCTGCCTGGCTGCAGCCAACAGCACCTTCCATACAGGCACCACCAGCTGGGTGACCGGCTGGGGAACCATCCAGAGTGGAGGTGGGTCAATTATACATTTGCTCGTGCTGCCCAGTAGCTCAGTCAGTTAGGCAGAGTGCTGGAAAGCATGCATATGCCTCAATGGCGCGGTGAGTCGGTGGTTCGAATCTCGCCACCAATGTATTTCCCGCATGTCTGCCACCCCCATCTTCACCTGTTTCCGCTAACCCTAATAAATAAAGCTTCGAAAAAACAGCCTGAATGGGCTGGGGGAAAAAAATTAAATATGTATATATATATATATATATATATATATATATATATATATATATATATATATATATATATATATATATACATTTACTCCGTTAAAAAAAAAATCGAGTACATTTTTCACAAGTTACTTTCTACTTTTACTCGAGTACTTGAGTAAATTTGAGGTGAAAAAAACTTGCTACTTGTTACATTAACTTGGCCTTTAGCGACACCCGTTGGGAACTGTAGGCACATATGTTAGCGTCATATCTCTCTCCCTCTCGGGCGTTTTCTCTCACTCTCTCTCTCTCTCGGGCACTCTCTCGCTCTCTCTGTCTGTCTCTCTCACTCTCTTGGTCTATCTCTTTCTCGCTCTCTCTCGGGCACTTTCTTGCTCTCTTATTTATTACACTTTTTCACTGAAAGTTACTCGATACTTTCGCTACTTAAGTAACTTTTTGTGGAGTACTTTTTCACTTTTACTTGAGTAATATTTTTCTGAGGTAACAATACTTTTACTATTCTGCCCATAGCAGTCAATATGTCACTTCTTGGATATCTAGGGTGAGGACGGTGTGATTCCACCTTAAGTAGTTGGTGCTTGTAACGGCGCCAGAAATCCTAAAGTGTGTTTAATTGTGCAGCTTTACCTTTATTGACTTAGTATAATAACGTGAATATATTAGGGCTGCGAATCGGTTCAAATTTCCTCAATCGATTCGATTTAGATTCGTAAGGTAGTGACTTGATTATTTGGTGAGTTAGTGAGTTCTCCGCATGACAGCGTTTCCAGACAGTTAGTTACCAAAACAGGCTAATTTTCAAATTGCACCTATTTTCGTAAACCGTCTCACAGTATCTTGTGAGTCAAAAGACGAAAGCGGACGCGACCGTGTGACCCCATTAACAGTGACCCAGATTCCTGCGCGCAATTAGTGTTTGCGCCGTTAAGTGGTGTGATGACGCGCTCAGTCAGCGCATGATGCTCATTAGCTATCTCACCTCGTGACGGCCGCAATTAGTACCTTGTTCTGAAGTACCACAGAAAGGGCTGCGAATCAATCTGAATTCCCTGAATCAATTACATTTCGACTCATGAGGTCACGATTCGATGCAATTTGATATCAATCTATTTACATGTAGCTGTCACTTTAAAATAAATACTGTCCGTGCTGGCTCTGTGGCGCATTGGAGCACACGTATGGCTTGCCTGCGATGTCTAGCGCAGATCTCTTCAACCCAAATCCTGTCAATAAAGATGGAAACTGCCGGAAAAAAATAACGTAATACTGTCCCATAAATAAAACAGCCCCATGAGTATTTGTAATTGTATTGTCTATGTGTAAGAGGCCCATACAGAGAGAAGAATCTGGAAGTATTTATTTTAGAAACAAATCCAAGTTGAAAATTCAAGTCAACACCAGTTTCCGATTCACCGATTCACATACTTTTCTGTCGATTCATTATCTTTTGAAAGTGAATCGATTTTGAATACATTTGCAATATTTTGACATTAGAAGCCGGCCCTAGCAACTATGATATTGCACCCAAAGCAACAGTGAGCCATAGTCTACAGTTCAAGGCCAAGGTTTAGGGAGACTTTAATGTCGGTTTATGTGGTAGTTTGAAGGGGGGACAGCGATCTGCTCCGGAATCTGGGGCTTTAGTCTGAAACTATATTGTTCGCTTCCCCCCAAATCCAGCACCCGCAGTGGCGCGAGTTCTCCTCCCCTCGTTGGCTTGTCAGCGATGTCTACCCGCAATCTCTTTGACAGAGTTTCCAACTATCCAATAAAGGATAGAAAAACGGTGCAGGCGACGGTCCGAAAGTACAGCTGATCACAAATGACTTGTATCTGCTAAAGATGGCTCTAGTTTCCCTGCTCGTAACATGTCACCAAACAATGCTACTGTCAAACTGAATTACGGTACTTTCATAAATTAAATAGTGGTTGTACAGGTTGTAAACATGTTAAACAGGATATCTACTTACAGACTGGCGCCGCAGCGTATAGGCCGACGTAGCAGTCTATTTCCTGTGAAACAGGAGAATAAAAACATATAGTTACAACATAAAAGTGTGTCTGTTTCATTCCAGTGGCTGGAATTAATTAATTAACAATAGTAACTATTCACTCTACATGTGTGAAAGGTGTGTAAAAGACCATTAGGAATTGCACATACAACGCAGAAAAACAATCATGCAATGCATCATGGGTATAAACGAGCCTGCATGCTCGATGCATTTATTGCATGAAAGTTGTAGAAAATATAAAATTATGATCTACACCAGTAAATGGCATCCGTCAACCAAGCTGTTGTGACGTCACTGGGTGGCGGCGGCCATATTGCTGCCAGCCTGCGGTTTGTTGTCTCACTGTGGGCCCAGATCGTACAGAGACACGATTCGAGAGAGAAAGAACTGTTAAAATGTGTAAAATATGAATAACAAAAAATATTAAATTCTAAGAAAGGATGTGGGACAGTGGGATATACCAGGACATGCTATAAATGGAGGTCAGAGAGAAAAAATAAAAACATTATAATACAGTGAGAGTGTAGACAAACCGTCCGCTGGCATCAATATGGCCGCTGGTGCAACAGCCCTACTGTACACTAACCTAAACGTTACCGTGCCAATGACTGGGCCGCAGTTCCCCGAGCGACCACTAGAGAGCGGCCTTTGTGAGCCCACCGTTAAAACTCACTAATTTGACTCTGACATTGTATGCATAAAATAGCAACCAACACACGGTTGTAATTCTGGCAGTTTGCCTGAGAAACAGGAATCTAAAAGCAAATTTTACCTCTGACATGTGATGTAATATGCGACTGTCCAAAAACGGTCCACTTATTTTCATTATGGCCCGGTTAGATTTAGGGGAAGGAGGTTAGGGTTAAGGAATTTACGGTTAGGGGTTATGATTAGGTTAGTGGTATGTCGTAAGAGGTTATGGCTAAGATTATGGATTATGGTTAGGTTAGGGGTTAGGGTTAGAAGCTGTGGGTTAGGAGGGATAGATCGTTTTGGGGCAGTCGCACATTACATCACACATCGGCGAACTGAGCTTCGTCGTCTTGCGTCCACCGCATCCAAACGGACCAAATGGCTTCCTCTAGCGACCAGGTCTGGCGATGCAGGTAGCGATTAAAAGGTCTGGCAAGTCAGAAGCAATGAGTCGTCACGCATCGCTCTCCATTCAAAGACCGTGAGCGGCGAGCGATACGTGAACGATTCGTTGCCTCTGGCTTGCCAAGCTAGCGATCAATGTTATAAAAAGTGACCCGACTACTGACTAATCCTCTCCAAAGTAACTTAGTAAGTTCGATTACTTACTACGGTATTTTGAGAGCAACTGAGTTGATTTTTAAACTTGAATTACTTTTAAATGTTTTAATTATTTTTGTTACTTTTGATTATATTTCAGCAAGTGCCATGTGCCAACCCATCTTAGAAAGACAACTAGTTTTAATTTGCAACAAATTTCTTTTAGTTTAGTTAGGTTTTAGACTTTCCTTTGCATAAATAATGAACCTCTCCCTCCCAAACTAACATTACACGTGGGCATGGCATTTACAGGGTTTCTGATGCCACTGGGTGACTGTAATATCTGGAATATATTTTTTTTCAATACAACATTCATGAATGTAACCTGTTCATTTTTCCCCGCCAGTGTCACTCCCCTCACCACAAAACCTGCAAGAAGTTGACGTGCCCGTCGTAGGCAACAACCAGTGTCGATGCAGGTACCCAACGCTAACCAGCAACATGATCTGTGCCGGACTGTCTGCAGGGGGCAAAGATTCCTGTCAGGTAAACAGCCGGATGCAATGGTGACTCACATTGCCAGGCAGAACTTTTAGGTAGAATGGTTTTAATTGGGGGACCAGAGGACCCAACTTTTGATGCACAGATACAAATACACACAACCACAGTGTATGAAAGAAATATGTGAGGACCAGTGTTCATCCATCTTTATTTGTATTTGTATTTTTGTTTTTTACAATTTTCAAACACACTTTTATCTTTTATTAACTGTTTCATTCAAAAACAAAGTTGAAGAGAGATGAGAGGGAAGCTCAATCTTCATTTATTGTCGATAAATAACTTACAAACATTGGCCACTAGAGGACAGAGTTCATCTGGTTACGTATGTATGGATGTATAAACACGTGCTTGACTATACATTTATATTAGCTGTCTAATAAGTACATACTGTTTATGTGGTATACTCTGGAAATTGGAAAGTGTATGCTTCTAATGTTCCCTTTGATAGTGTTTAGTGTGTTACTTATTACCTTGAGCTGAGTCTGCTGAATGAACATAATTTCCCTTTGGGATCAATAAAGTATTCTGATTCTGACCATCAGCATCCACAGTCCATTTATTGCACATAATGTAACAAATGCAACTTAGTTCACATAATTTCAGGATCCTGGACAGCTGTTGAACTGCTAATAAGTTGTCCAGACAGCTTATTAGCAGCTCAAGGAGGCCCGTTTTTATGATTAGGCAAAGGGGTTGTTGGGGCCTTAGAGCCTTTTTTGGACAGGCAATCTGGCGATCCTCCACCAGAAAATGTTTTCTTCCATTTGCTATTATGAAGCTATTTAAAATCGTAACTCGTGTTGAATACATAACCTCCTTAGGGCACCCACTCCTACACAGGGGGCCCTAGGCAATTGCCTACCAACATGCATGAGAGCTCTCCAGGGTCCTGAATGTATGTGAACTCAGTTGCATTTGTTACATTGTGTGTCATAAATAGGCTGTGGCTGCAGGCTTGGAAAGTTACTGAAAAGACCGGTTTGGTTAAAATAGATTGGTATTTTTTTTATTTTGCGGGTTTGCTGAATGAACATAATTCCCCATTTGGGATCAACAAATGATTGCAATTCTGCCTCTCTAGGGTGACTCCGGCGGCCCGATGGTGACAAAGCTGGTGGACCGGTGGGTGCAGGTCGGAGTGGTGAGCTTCGGAGCCGGCTGTGCTGAGCCCAACACCCCCGGAGTGTACGCCCGGGTTTCAGAATACGAGTCGTGGATCCAAACGACGATAAACAGCAACCTGCCGGGCTTCGTTCAACACAGCGCCCCCGGAACCGACAGTGACGCGGATTACAGTTGTGACGACATCATCATCGACGAGGGAACTACCGTGCCACCCATCGACATGACGACCGCCGAGCCCCCAAATGTGACATACATAGACATCGCTGCAGGTGAGTGATAGAAATAGATAAGGTAAGCCCGTATTCCCACTCACATGGCTCATCAAAGCTAGCATACTGTCTGAGACAAGTGAAGAGAGAAGAACGCGACACACTCACACAGATTGTAGGCGTGTCTATCCATTGAGAAAACAGCATTATTTTTCAGGCAAGTCGTTCAGCCAATCATAACATTGGGCGATCAACAGTTTGCAGAGAAGACAGTTAGGTATCCTTTGAAGGGGCGGGCCGAGTGAAA
Organism: Bregmaceros cantori; assembly: GCA_900302395.1. Taxonomy (NCBI): domain Eukaryota; kingdom Metazoa; phylum Chordata; class Actinopteri; order Gadiformes; family Bregmacerotidae; genus Bregmaceros; species Bregmaceros cantori. Next base: position 7,130 of record OMKY01060687.1, on the reverse strand, counting down.
TCTCGGATCTCAACCCAAGACCAGTAAGCCTTCGTCATCTCTTCCCTCCTTGACTAGAAGATGTTTGCTGTGTCTCAAATCAGAATCAGCATACTTTAATAATCTAATTTGGAAATTATTTTCATTTAGCAGTCTCAGCTCACATTCAGTAGGAATGGTAGTAATAGAGCAGACTAGTAGACGGTTAATGAGCAACACACAAACCAAAACCAAAGGGGAGATTGGTAGTGTGTCCACTTGTCCGCTTTGTGTGTATTTTTTTATTTTAATTTTTAAATTCAGAAAGTAAGGCTGGCTACTGTTGCACTGCTGTCTACCTATTAGGCAAATAGCCTGGCACCATAGCCTGGCACCAATATTTTTTCCCAAGCGGTTTGTTCCGAACAGAAACGGAATTATAACGTTTCCGGTTATGAGTTCCACCAATAAATTGACGTTCCTGAACCGGTTAGAACAAAAAAATATTGCTCCTGGAACGGTAAATTCCGTTCCTGTCAGCTGTTTAATGCTATATAATATGTTGGGGCGAGCCCACAATGACACGCTGCAGAGTACAGCCGAGGTCTCTTTGCGTGTGGGAGCGAACCCACAACAATGCGCTGCAGTGAGTCCCGAGGCAATTTATACTTCACTGCTGCATCGTAGATTTTATAAGTTCTTATGGTTTATTTATTAAGTTATCTCAAAGTGCACTCTTGTGAGGAACAAAATAAAACCAGGTTTAACCGGTTACCATTATTTTTAAATAAGTGTTCCCGTTCCGGAACATAAAAAATGATAATGTTTCCGGTTTCGTTTCTGTTCCCTGGAAAATACAAAAAGTTCCTGGTTTTCGTTTTCATTCCTTGAACCGGTTCAAAGCCTTGTTTTTACCTTTTCAATTCCATCGACTCCAGACCTCATTCGAGCAATACGTGGAAGAGTCGTTGGGTATGGCTTGCCAGGCTAATAGGCAAAGGCTTTACAGTACGGTTTCTTTGTGTGGATTCTTGGCAGTGTGCGGCCAAGCTCCTCTGAACACCAGGATCGTTGGAGGAGAGGACGCTCCTGCCGGCAGCTGGCCCTGGCAGGTCAGTTTCCACGCGTTTGGACACTTCTGTGGAGGATCTCTCATCACTGACGAGTGGCTGGTGTCGGCTGCACACTGCTTCGATAGGTGAGGATATGTCACCCATTGTCTCTGTTGCTAGCGAGGGCAACTGCAACTATTATTATTATTAATTTGATGTCCATTAGTTGCAGGGCTTGAAAACAAAATTATTTTTAAAACGTTCGTTCCGATCGGTTCAGGCAGGTCTGCGTTTAACGTTTTTGTTCTTGGAACCGTTCCGCCAACCAAATATCTGTTCGGAACGCTAAGATTTTGTTCATTCTAGTGTGCAATGTTAAGTTTAGATATAGTTTATACAAAATATATTTATTTTGAATAAACTTCATAACTCTTTAAAACGCCATTACATTCGCCTCCTCATCTGTCCATAAGATGGAGCCCCAGATGCATGGGGCTTCTTGACTGACAGTGAAAGTTGGATGGATGCACAACCAAAACAGTCTCCAAGACATAAGATATGTCAAAATATATAGAGAACAAAAGAAAAACGTTTTTAATCGTTTTTGTGGATTTTGAATGTTCCGTTTCTGTTCCGGAACAGTTGAAGAAACCTTTTTCCATTTCCGCTCCTCGTTAAATTCAGCATAATTCTGTTCGTTTTCGGTTTTCGTTCCTTGAACCGGTTCGGAGCCCTGATTAATTGTTTCCATTCTGATAACGTTTGAAACCCAAAAACGATCTGCTTATTTTGTTAAGGTTAGGGGTATGTCGTATGAGGGTTAGGTCAGGGGTTTTGGATGGACTCTAACAGAATAAGCGAATCATTTTTAATTTTACATCAGGGCAAATAATACACCAAAATTATTTTCATAATGCAGAGGCTTCAAAATGCAGGCGTGTAACCGCAGCTTCTTAGCTCTTGGCATTCGCGTGGCACATTAATTGATCTATAGACGAGTTCGGCGGGTAATTCCGGTAACATTTCTAGGCTGAACATGACTTCCGGTGCCATTTATTTCGGTGTGTCTTCGACTAAGATGAACATGTCCATTCAGTAACCTACCGCGTTTATTGACGCTTCTATTGCCGGAGCAGGTTTTGTCACAAAAGTCAGGATTTTTAGGAGTTAAGGTAGGGGTTAGGTTCAGGGCTGGGGTTAGGTTTAGGGTCGGGGTTAGGTTAAGGATTAGGGTTAACCCCTAATGCCTCTGTGACTAAACGACTTTCGGACTAAACGACCCATATCCTTCTATTGCATTTCGGCGATGTACCTTCATCAGTTGGAGACGGCTGCATAGGCCTATTTGTGTACTGGATATAACTAGTTCTGTTCTGGCACACAGCAACGATCCACAAGGGCTCACAGTCTACCTGGGCCGGCAGAACCAGCAAGGAAGCAACCCCCACGAGGTTTCACGGACAATTTCCCAGATCCGATGTCACCCTGGCTACAACTCCCTCTCAACAGACAATGACATTTGTCTTCTCAAGATGTCCTCTCCAGTCACGTTCACCGACTACATCCGACCGGTCTGCCTGGCCGCGCACAACAGCACGTTCAACGCTGGGGTCATCAACTGGGTCACTGGATGGGGAACCATTGGAGAGTCGGGAGGTAGGACGCAACGTTAACGAGTTAGTCACATTTTTTAATGACAATTGACAATTTTCTTAGGATGTAATTATAAAGGACATTCAAGATTAATTTTAATCCTCAATATTACATATACATGACAGCACACAGTAAATTTTGCAGTGTTAAATATGCAGTGTCAAAGTTCATTTACTGTTTCAGAGTTATTGCAACAACGGAGGGAGTTGAATATTTAGTGTTGGTGTTAATTTGCAGTTACAAGGCATTGTGACAATTAGACTCTACAAAGCCCCACCCAAAGCCCACCCACCTAATTTTCTATCAAACTTTAAGGACCACTATTTTCATTGCATCGTGACTCATGTCGCACCCGACCCCTAGCGCGGACCGAGGTTCGGCTAGGACCCCAGGGGTTTGGGTCGCAGTAGCGCTGCCGACTCGGCGTGTCGCAGGCCCTTGCGGCCTTCGTCTGCTCAGATGCAGACTTCCGTCCCTTCACGGACATGCCGGCAATGCTGTACAGTGTTAGCCAGTGTTAATTTTCTTACTCGATTTCAAGTTAATTCACTATGGAAAGAATTAATTTAACACCAAATCTGATAAGGACCAAATACACTGTTTGACTCTTTAGGCAATAAAAATCATGTCAATTTGCTGTTAACGTTGTGTGTTCTTCTGTCCTTCCAGTGCCGCTGCCTTTCCCACAGACTCTACAGGAAGTGGACGTACCCATCGTGGGGAACAGGAAGTGTCAGTGTAGCTATTCAATCACTGACAACATGATCTGCGCTGGTTTGGCTGAAGGAGGAAAAGACTCCTGCCAGGTAATGAATATTCATGTTCAGTTGAGCCTGCACCCATCCACTACTATAGACGAGTTTACCCGCAAAATACAGGGGGCTGGCATTTTGTCCCGTCGGGATGAAACACACTTCCGGTGTCTGTATGAGTTCCATTTAATCTCGCCATAGTGGACTGCGGTGGCTCACAAAAAACACACAAAACGCTCACCAATTCAAAATCTGACCACTAGATGTCGCTGTGTGACCAGTTACACATCATCTCCCTTGCTTCGTTCATCATTTTACATAAATATTGATGAAATACAGTCAAAATCTGACTTAAAGTTACTCACCGAGTAGTCACATGTTCTTCTGGACCAATAGGCTGGCTGCTTCTGCTAGTCCTTCCAAAAGGAAT
>OMKY01060657.1:0-11294 GCA_900302395.1 Bregmaceros cantori | reverse complement strand
CCACACCAATCTTTAGGCTGTTTCATGACAAATCAGAATATATATATATATATATATATATATATATATATATATATATATATATATATAATTTTTTTTTCTTTTTTCCTCACTGACCGTCAGGTCTGTCTGATACTGGACGGTCTTGTCTGCCACCAGCTTGTTGTGTCCGACAAAGATGCTGGGGATGCGCCTGTATCCCTTCATGGCCTGCTGGTGGAGCTCTGTCTGCTGGGGGGACAGGGCAGCATAGTCCACCAGAAAGAACAGATGGTCTGTGGAGTCCCTCAACATGTTCTCCAGCTCGGGGATCTCCTTGCTCTTCACATTGTTGCCATATTCCTGGAGATAGTAGGTGGTGTAACATTCTGTTTATATCTCTCTATATACAGTATCGAGCCTGGCGAGCCAGAACAAGAATCGTCCACGCACAGAACGCCGTTAGACGATACATCGGGTCCGGGCTGACTAATCAAATTTAGAGCTGAAACAGATTAATCGATTAATCGATGACAATCGATTATTGAAATAATCGGCAACTAATTTGGTAATCGATTAATCGGCAGTGATTAATCGTTTCATGGTTTGGCCTATTTTCCGCTCAAACGTGTTGAATATATGTTGTTGCTAATGCAATTTTTCCACTGTCAAGGACCTAATAAGGCCTTTATACAATAAAGACAACACGTAAGCTTGCGTGAAAGCCCAATATGTTATAATTTAGCCTGTAAGAGTAGGCTCTTTCATGCTATTACTATAAAATGGAGATAGCGAAACAGCAAAAAGTTTGCAATAATGATATTGCAAACCTTTAATAATGTTTCATAATCATAATTAATGCTAATCATTGTTCCAATTTCAAAGGTTAAATGAACCGATTAATCGATTAATCGCCAATAAAAATGGCTGATTAATCGCTTATCAGAATAATCGTTAGTTTCAGCCCTAATCAAATTATTCAAATTGAGCCGTGGGTGGAGTTTGGTATGGGTGACGCGAGAGGTGAGCGGAGTTTGGTATCGACGACGGGAGACGTGGGCAGAGTTAGGTTTTCACGCCTCCACCTACTGCGCTGTGACTGGATAACACGATTTGATTGACCCTTAATTTTTTACACGTTTTTCCAACCCTGGTTTTACCAGTCCCAATGATCAAATCATGTGCGATGCATGGACGATTCGTTGATTCTGGCTCGCCAGGCTAGTATCCATTCATCTATAATCCTAAAAGCAGAGATGTGACCAAGTCCCTCTTTCAAGTCTCAAGTCTCAAGTCCTTCTTGGGCAAATCAAGTCAAGTCCCAAGTCAACTCCAAGTCAAGTCATCATTAACATGCTGTCATTTTAGCTGATTTTAATAAAGTCAAAAGCAAGCAATAGTTTGGCTTTCATAATAGCAACGTTTGATTTTTTTTGCTTTATTAAAATCAGATTGTGGGGCTAAAATTACAGCATGTTAATGATGACTTGACTTGGAGTTGACTTGGGTCTTGACTTGACTTGCCCAAGAAGGACTTGAGACTTGAAAGAGGGACTTGGTCACATCTCTGCCTAAAAGTCACAAAGAGAAGCGGCCAAATATACTGTGTTATGTGTACATGTAATTTACCAAATGCTGTGCAACAAAACTGCCACAAAACTACTGTGTAATGCAGTTGAATATGTGTTGTGTAAAAAGTCCTACCTTAAGCGTCATGAGCTCGGCTGTGTTGGCTGGCTTGACAAGAAGCTTGTGAGCGATCTCATCAAAGCGGTCACAGAGTCTGAAGAAGCACACAAACCAAATCCAAAGTATAAAATTACACCCAAGTCTCTGCTTCTGTGGCTAGAACTGCAATCATTTTTGCAAAATTTTGTTGGGTGGTCTGTTCACACACATAGATTTTCTATGTGTGTGGTATTAAGCCACAGCGACAAGACTATGTATGGGGCTGTCTTTGGCGCATGGATTCTTCGGTGTGAATAGTGTGTGAAATAAAAGAAGTCACTGCCACTGAGCTGACCAGAATGACTCTCGTCAAGTCTCCCTGCTGGTAGGGCGGGATTTACAACCTAGACCTTGTGTGTTTGTCATATGATCAATGAAAACGATCATTTCACTGACAGTTTACAACATGTCCTTAAAGTCCATGGAGATTGTGCACCATCAGAAGGCGGCCAGAATATGTGTGCACCACTGCTAATTTGTGCTACCAGCTTTGCATGTGTCTCAAATGCGCGTCCTCACAGCGCAGCTCTTGGGTGCGGCTTTCAGCTGTCAAGAGCTGTCGCTTGACACATTAACATTGTAGGTACACGAGGTCCACCGGCACAAGGATCTTTGTCGTACCATGAGAATTCCAAACAACATGGAGTGGCCGCATTCAGCTTCCACGTTCTGCGACCGTGGAATAGTCTACCGGAGGGCCTCAGGGCTGTGGCACCTGTCAATGTTTTTAAAACGAAACTTAAGACACAGCTCTTTGGCCTGGCTTATAACTAGGATGGTACGTCAGCCTAGTGTATCTGTGGGTATGTGTAAGTGTGAGTTTGAGTTTGAAGAACTAAGCTCACACATGAAGACAATTCCTTCTCAGACCAGAGGAAATGAGGATGACTCACGTCTGGTTCAAGTCTTGGTGCTCCTGCAGCATGCGAGTCACCAGCTTCTGCAACAGCTCGTTGGCGCTTTGATCGAGCAGCTCAAACAGCTTCTCGGCATGCACCTCAAACATGCCCAAGTTGGACACCTGTACACACACAAGACGGACACTTCATCAATGGTCGTTTTGTGGTTGCTTTACAAAATTTGCCTCATGTGGCCATTTTGAGGTCCTCCCAGATTTCGGTTCATTTTGAAATTGTGGAATTTTTGACAAATTCTTCGTCGTACCACATTTGATTAAAGCTGATTCATTGATGTTAATCATGTACATTGCCGTCCCCAGTGGTACAATATAGTCACTACATCTCTCTGAAAACAAATATACACAATAGACACTTTACAACGTGCGTATCGTAAATAAAAAAAAGCAGTTTTCATTTTTATTGTGTGTTATTTATTGTGTTTGAGTGTAACTATCACAAGACACGATTAATCGATTATCATCGATCAACTGTTACCGGCTGTTTTATGCAACACCCCGAACCTGTATCCGCGTGTAATCGGAGCGCTACCTTGCAGGGGTTGTATCGGATTTTGTTGAACAGCTCCTTGTAGCGCTGCACCTCGCTCGTCATGTCGTCGAAGCAGTAAGGCTTCTGGAGGAACTCAGCCAGCTTGCCGTGGGCCTCCCTGGAGACCAGCGGCTCGTACGTGTCGTAGACGTGCATGTGCTCCTGCAGCGCCTCGTGTTCGGCCTCCAGCACGGACAGAGCCTCCTCGCGCTCCGCCTCCAGGATCTTGGCGAAGCCGACCGGCTTCAGCACGCTGCCAGCTGTGGGGTTCAGCTGTAGCCGAGGCGAGGAAGGGATGAGGGCGAGTCATATGGGGAGTGTGGTGGGAATTTGGAGGCATGCGTTCATCATTTTCATGATGTAACTCAATTCTATTCAATTATATTCAACAGGATTGCCTTGGACGTCAACTCTCACCATATTAATAGGATTTCTGATCCGACAATCTAATGGATCTACCCTTTGTGTGTGATAACAAAAAGTGATAATTCGTTATACACTGTCGTCCTCTGATTATGTAACATTGATCCTTTATATTAAACGTTGTCTGCATCGTTTGCATTGAGTCTCATATGTGTAACAGGTGTGAAATGGTCATATTCACATTTCTCAATACACAGTGAGTGAACCGACAGTAATAGGCTGCACAGCCAATTACCGTAGGAAATTGGCTGCTTTATATATGGAATAACGAGAAATTAATGCTATCAACATGAAATCCAGTTGAATTAGGCTCTTTTTAACCAATGATGTACACAGATTAAGTTACTTCCTCTGACAACAAACTGATTACATCTAATTTAACAAACTGGTTCTCTTTATATTCATGTATTTGTTATCAATTATGTACATTCAATCTTTTATATTTTCGGAAATTATGAATGAATCACATTTGTGTGGATAAATGGGGGAAACATCAGCACTAAATGGTCAACAAGAACAATGATTAAATTCTTTGCCGATTATTGATTAGTAAATTGGTTGTTGGTTAATTTTATAATCGATTAGTCACCGATTAATCGACTAGTAATTGCACCTCTAGTCTGGACTCGTGTTTTTTCTAACTCCTACTCCAGCCCCTGTTGCATTCTGGGAACTCAATTTCCCCCGTGATCTGATTATAACCTATCGTATGCGTTCTGTGTGAAGTTTATCCCGCAGCTCCCCCTGGTGTCATTTTAGACCCATTATATATGTCTGAATATTGCCTTAAACTTGTGCTATTTAATAATAATACAAGGCCCTGTTTTGAATTATTCCTAAGGTAATGATTTACGTACATATTCGTTAAATTCTGAAGTCACGAGACACTGGGTGAACAATGGAAGTACACATTACAGAATTACTCAATCTTTGACGATTTCGAACACAGCCACTGTCAATAAAATGATAAAATGTAAAACAAAAAATGTTTGAAAAATGAAAGAACAATAAAGAGAATAAAGAGAAAAAGGAAATACTGGTTGCCACTCACCAGTTTGGCATACAGCTTGGTCTCCACCCGTGGGATGGCGCTGATGGCGTAGATCATGAGGTCGTAGGTGCTCAGCAGGATGTCCTGGAACTCTTCCAGGGCTGGACGCACCTTGAGAACCTTGTCCTCCACACCCAGGTGCACCACGAAGCCCGCGTGTTTGTACGGCCGAGTGGACGACTGTGGAGTAGGACCGGACGATTAATCGGTTTGGAGAATGTGATTATTTTATGACATTTATTACAAAACGTAAAATAAATTGTTGTGCTAAAGGATGTAGCACTTCGGCAGGAAAACTTTATAACTTTGGTTACATTGGTTAGGATGTGAATTATAATGTTCCTATCTTAACTAATCTTTTTTTTTTTAAGTTATTTTTTCCGCCGTCAGAGCCGATTTTCCATCTTTATTGGATAGGATTAGTCGGAAACTGAGTTGAAGAGATCGGGGTAGACATTGCAGACAAGTTGACGAGCGTAGTCGAACACGCAACACTGCGGTAGACACAGCGGCACTAACATGAATGGGGTCGCATTAGGTGCGGTGTCCATAACCACTCCGCCAACGCGGACCCAACTTATCATTTTTAACATTCATAAAATTGTAGTTGTAAGATTCGGTGTTTTGTCATTTTCATATATCACTAACTCCGCTTGTAGCAGAATGTACACCAACAGGAATCATCCTCTAAATCCAACACATTTATATACAATCATATGCAAAGGTTTTGGCCCCCCTGATCATTTGTAAAACCCGGTTCATGACAATTCAGGATCAGAATGAGTTTATTGCCATTGTCAATGATATAAAAAATCTGTCTAGAATGTTTTCTTAGTATTGGTGCAGGGGAAAGGGGACATAAGACAAAGCGGTCAGCTAATGCCAGCACCAACTGAATAAATAAAAGTATTGTATTAGGGTTGTGGGACTATCTACAGGGACACCGAAATACCGAGACAGACGTCCATGGCGCCATCTTGGACTATACCGGTATATGGTTTTGGGTAGGTGTTGTAGTCTAGGAGCAGATATGGGCAGAGTAGCCATAAAAATTACTTAAGTAAAAGTTGTGTTACCTCAGCAAAATATTAATATTAAAAATGTACTCGACAAAAAAGTTAATCAAGTAGCGAAAGTACTGAGTAACTTTCAGGGGAGAAGAGAGAGAGCCCGAGACCAAGAGAGAGAGAGCCCGAGAGAGAACACGCTCGAGAAAGAGAGACCGAGAGAGAGCGCCTGAGAAAAAAGAAAGAGAGAGAATGCACCTTAGAGAGAGAGAGAGAGAGAGAGAGAGAGAGAGCCCCGGAGAGAGAGAAAGACAGAGAGAGCGCCGGAGAAGGGTAGAGAGAGAGAGAGAGATATGACGCCAACATATGTGCAGTTCCCAACAGGTGTCACTAATGCCCAAGTTAATGTAACGAGTAGCGAATTACCGACATCCCAGTAAAAAGTAGTTTTTTCACCTCAAATTTACTTGAGTAAAAGTGAAAAGTAACTTTGTAAAAATGTACTCCAAAAGTTTAAAAGTACACCAAAAAATTGTAACCTAGTAGATGTAATGCGTTACTGTCTAGGAGTTTATGTGTCACAGACAGACAGAAGTAGATATTAAAGGTGCTTGTCTTACTGGCAGTGGGCAGAACATCAGGGTGTAGTCCCTCATGGAGAGCAGGGTGAGGCTCTGGAGGTGGGAGGTCATTAGGACGGCCACGCAGTTGAAGTAGGACCTCTGCTGGTTGCTGCTGACCGGCACCAGCTTCAATCGGCTGCTGTGGATGAAGATGTCCTGGACCATGTCCAGCCAGCTGGGAAGAGGAAGCACAACCAGGGGAACATCAAGTCATGCAGACCTAGCATCGCTTGCATTGGGTCTGGGAAAATCAGGCTCGCCGTCGGTACGGATTCAATCGACCAATCAACGCGGACATGGGGGGAGTTTGTACGGGCTACACGAGACATGGGCGGCGTTTGGTTGTCATGCCTCAAATTGGTTGTCACGCCTCAAATTGGTTGTCACGCCTCAAATTGGTTGTCACGCCTTACCAAATCCAATGCAAGCGTCTAGTGATGTGCGATGCGTGGACGATGCGTTGGTTCTGGCTCACCAGGCTAAAGCAGACCAGGGATTCTTAACCTTTTTCACCCCAAGGACCACTTTTCCCGTTACGAAGTAACTCGCGGACCCCTACATTTTAATTGCTCAGCATCTACATTGTATTCCAATGAAGCCCAAAAAAAAAGTTTTTTCAAAAGTGTCTTGAAAAGCATTAATTTATTGGTGAGATACAGTAATATATGTCCAACAGAAACTATTGATGGAATAAATACATTTTGAATATGATACTGAATGTTGCATAATCGAACAACAGTTTGCTGTTTGATTATAGCAACAGTTGCTAGTTGCTTGCTTGTACTGTTTGTCATTTCCTACAACTCTACAAAATGTAATCCAGATCTGTGCATAACTTTTCAGTCGTCCTGCTAACCACTGGCAAATGGACAATAACATTGCCTCCTTGGCAGAGGTAATGCACCAAAATGTAATGCACTTGTTCCGTTTGTTATTTCCAACACCCGTACAAAATGTCATCCATATCCGTGCATAACTTTTTCAGTTATCCTGGTGACAGACAAACCAACCAACCAACTCAACAAATTGTCATTATTACCTGCTCGGCGCAGGTAATAATGACAAAACATCAGTATAGTAGGGATCAACCGTTACACATTCTGCACATAATTGAGTACCAAGATAAACACGAGATCCCCTAGTGACCAGAGTCTAGTGGCCTATGCAGTATGCACGACCCGCTCCCACTATGCAGCAACCTGTCAAGTGGCTGGTGCTCCAGTCAGGGTTCAGTAATGATGCTGCTGTTGATTTGCGAGCAGAACTCTGAAGCATCTTCCTGAGGGAAATGGGTGAAAAAAAGATGGCGTGCGGATGGGGTTTGACACAATATTCCCTGCCAGACTCTATTTTCAAATCGGTCATGGATGGCAAGTAGGTAGGAATCCAATTATCTTCCATGCAACCTTGACAATATGCTGCAGCCTGCACCTGTCCAACTTGGAGGACGGGACACGGAAGTGCAAAGAACTCTATGATTGCCGTCTAGAATGTGATCTTATCTACTAAGAAAGTTATTACCTGCTGCTGTATTTTTTTTCTTTATTAATAGTTAGGAAGCTGTTGGACCTAACCAATCACTCTGATTTTTATATGGAAACGTCTCATTGACCACCCCGTGCACTAATCAGATAAGGAACTTTCCATCCATCCATCTGTAGGTGATCAAGTATGATTATGTTGCTTGGTGCAGGCACAGAATCGGGGCCACGCGGCATGACGTTACTATGGAGCATAATGAAGTATGACTGTTATTGTATCTTAAGGTTCCCCCTGGGGTATCCAGCAAAAGCGACAAGCTTCGTGACTAGAGCCAGAGAGAGATGTTACTTATACACTACAGAAATGCACCAAAATTGAATAACTTCTTTCTTTCGTCATTTCCAACAATCCAGATCCATGCTCAACTTTTTCAGTTATCCAGGGGACAAACCAACGCGACCTAAAACATACCCTAATATCGATACCGAGGTGAACTGCACGGTATACCGCGGTATGGATTTTTGTCCATATTGGCCAGCTCTCATGAATAGTCCTCACTTCTTTTGCAGCACAGCTCTGGCTCGCTCAACGTGGTTGATGACCAACTGCTGGAAGATGTTCAGGGTCATGGACTCCTCCATCTGATGGAACTCCTCGACATCCACCAGCCGAAGATTCCTGATGAGGAGACGGAGTTAAATGCTGCGTTCCGTTTAAGGGCTGAATTTATAGGCTGTAGGCTGTACAGCCAATTACCGTATTAACTGCTTATATACACTTGTGTAGGCACAGACGTTCTCAGTCAGGGTGTTCACTTTCCCCTAGCTTGCTATGCTCCCGTTGCATGCTGGGAATTTCACCCGCCTACGCCATGCGCTTTCCTATCCAATCATATGCGTTGTGTGATTCTAATGCATGAACCGCCCGTTCGGTTCACACTTACTACACTCTCCCATGTTTTTGAATCACACATACCTTAGACCCCGCCCACCTACTGGCCATAGTATGCTGACTACTACGAACCCCTAGCCTTAACCTCCCACCACATATCACAAAACTAACCATAAACCCCTAAACTTAATCCCAACCTACTATTCCTTAATAGGAAATAAGCAGATCATTTCTGGGAATCGCACTCTACATCACAGAATTTTTAAACATGAGTGCTATCCATTCTAACACCGACCCAGCCAGCTATAGAGCTTCTTGTTTTGCATTCAATAGAAACAGTTTAATTGTGTAACGATTGTGACAACCAGTGCACACATTTAGAACAGCAGTTTCTTTCATTGGAAAAATCTCCAAAATGTTGTAAATCATCACACAGGCCTGATTAAACCAGTTTGCAGTCCTGAAGTGGGCCACCGACACTTGGCACCCCTGCCATAGACGATAAGTGGTGCCTACCTGAAATAGGTGTCCCACAGAACTTGCACCTGGAGGACTGCGGGGTTGATGCTGTGGAGCATCTGAGACAGCCTCTTCCTGGCCTGGACCACCGAGTTGTGCCAGGTTTTGGGCACCATGCCCAGTCTGGAGAGGAGATGAGGCAGTGACTTTCAAGATGTTTAACTCAAAGAGTAGCGAAAATGAATGCACAGCGCAGTGCATTCTGGGGCCGGCACCGTTGGTGCCCGGACTTGCGCTAACACGCCCCTTAAATAGAGTCAGAACGAAGCTTGGCAATGGCTGAGCTCAGCTATTGCCGACCTGGTTCCTCTATTCCCCAGCTCCTCCACGAGGGGGCACTCGTGTTACAATATGTAAAAACCCATTGTGTTGTTGTTCAATAATTAATTAAATTAACACTATGGAATCAACAGCCTGTGGCTAGTGATGCAATGTCAGTGCTTGAAAGGCATTCAGAATCAATTAAATGCCGTGCCAACACTCATCTATGCACATCAACATAAGTCCCTGTCTGGACAAGTACATGACCCCAGGATGACCCCGCAACGTTGATCGCATGTTGAAATGCGGAGAAGTATCTTTGTGCCTGAAAAGCACAAGAAACCTAAAGTCCACATGTCGCCGGCCTCTTATTGGTGAGTGTGCATGGATTTTCTCCACTTTTCCTCTACTTTCACAAGCCAAAAGCTAGAATAGATTAGTAAGAAGATATGGGCAGAGTAGCCATACAAATTACTTAAGTAAAAGTATGGTTACCTCAGCAAAGGATTACTCAAATAAAAAGTAGTCATCCGAATAGTTAACAAAAAAATTACCTAAGTAGCGAAAGTAAAAAGTAACTTGCAGAAAGAGTAACTTGCATTAAAAAATAAAATAAATTAGGACAAATACACACATATATATATGTAGGACAGAGAGATATGACGCCAACACATGTGCCAACAGTTCCTAACGTGGGTCGCTAAAGGACAAGTTAATGTGACGAGTAGCAAATTGCTGACATCTCAGTTAAAAAAAAATGTTTTCACCCCAAATGTACTCAAGTAGTTACTTGTGAACAAATATAGTGAGCTATACCTTTAGCAAATGCATGAAAGCTGGCTTGAAACATCAGTTAACGGCCTGACCAAATACAAATTAGCTGTAACAGTATTGGCCCTAAAAAGACATCTTTGTAAACACTACTTCAAACAATGTAATAACAAGTGAGTAGGCTGCGTACATACTCTTGGTCAGGGGGTAGTGATGAAGTTGGTGCTCCCAGGATTTCAAGCTTTGCTGGATCTTTCAGCACGAGATCCACTAGAAACACCAAAGACAGAAAACACTGTTCACCAACCACAGAGACAGACACCTCGTGTCTCTGGCTCTTCATATCACTCAGCCTAGAGTTGGATTGCTGAACTCTCAACTTCATGACAAGAAGTGTCCCAATCACCTTGTTTTGGATTCATACTTAGAGTCTTTGATTTTTTTTTTACACAGTAATTATGACGTGACGTTTGACCGTTTGAAAGCCTCATTCTATTATTGATTTATCTATGGGAATAGACTGTCATCTGCTGGCGATTGATAGCATAACTACGGGTCATTTGCTTTCCATTTACCCCAATACAATGGACGTGAAGTGGTAATTACCCCAATACAATGGACGACAAGTGGCTATGTATACCACTATGTATACGCACAAAACGCGTATACAAAATGCCTGAGTTTGCAAAAAATAGCCCACAATCCACCCTAGGGTGGGGGGGAACTTCAGGGTAGAGTCCTGCACTCCCGCGGGTCCCGCGGGACTCTCGCGGGAATTGCGGGACGCGGGACAAAAATTGAAAGCTCATTGCGGGAGCGGGCGGGACTCAGCGAGAGGGGTGCGGTTGCGGGCGGGACCGAAATTGAGCCGCAGTCCCGCAAGCTAAAAACATTTCGCGGCTTCTCTTCGACGTATTTGGATCAGATACTTAATAGCGTTTATATCCGATTCCGATCTAACGCCTACCATTTCCGGTCGCGCCGCTCGTTCCCATTTTAAATAAAGTTGCGGAAAACTTTCTTTAACAAACTTTATTTGCTCTTCCGTGTTCGGGGTTCGGCTCTGCTCTCCCGATCATGACTGAAGAGACTAAGCAGAGCTCATCTACTG
>OMKY01060622.1:5453-19559 GCA_900302395.1 Bregmaceros cantori | reverse complement strand
CTGCGGACGCTGCGGTAGACACAGCGCCACAACATGAATGGGGTCGCGTTAGGTGCGGTGTCCATCACCACTCGGCCAACGCGGACCCCACATTTTCGTTTTAACAATGTGCCACAATGCAGTTCGTCATAATGGTTGAATGCATGGCCTCAATTGATATGCAGCAGGAAATACAGGCATGTGGACGGTATGAAGGATAAAACATGGCGAACATGCCAACTACATTTCCCAGCAGCCCCTGGACATGCAAGTCTAGTCAGGTGACCGCACAGTGATCTATCGGTAAGTTGGTGATTAAGTACGATTATGTTACTTATAGGCTACAGAAATTCCCCAAAATGTAATCCCTTCTTTCTTTTGTCATTTCCAAAAACTCTGCAAAATTTCATCCATATCCATGCACAACTTTTTCAGTTATCGGGGGGACAAACCAACGTGGCTAAAAACATAACCTGCTTCGCGGCTACGCCCCGGCGCAGGTAATAATCCATGACACACCTTCTGCAAGTTGAACGTTACATTATCCATGAGTTAACTAGAGAAACATCTCGATAGTGTGAGCCAAGCAAAATGTCTTCATGTAATGTTGAAGCGGCCTGATGCGGCTGGCAATGGAACTTTGAAACCAGTTCTTGTTCTCCTCAAGTTGAATGGGCTTAATTCTGCTGTGCTTTCTTGTCTCTATGTTTTGACATTGTTCTGTGTTTTGTGTGTTATCGTTTTTTGCTGGAGGACCACAATGGAAACACACGCATGTGCTCTTCGCTGCGGGTTTATCCTCAATGGTGTGATGTGAGATCGGTCGGTGTCAGCTCATAAATGTGTTCTTTCATTCATTCGTCAAATACTTGGCTGGGTCGCAGGGCAATCCCTGTGTTGTTCAGCACTGTATGTGTGAAGCTGTGGATGTGAACGGAGGAAGAAAGAGTTGACAGCGATTCAAAACGTTTGGGGAATAAAACAACATTGTGATTATTTGAGAATCCTTTTGGATTTCCCCTTCTAATACAACGTTTGGACTGCGCGGTGCCAATGAAAGTTCAGCCGATCACAACCAAATTGGAAAATGTGCTTCGCTACGCTCACAGACGTCCACTAAATGCGCGTTTTGTTTCTTTTATGATGCTGGAACATCTCCTCATGTTGCCGGGATATGAAGGAGGAGAACAGTTATCATTCCCAAGATTCAAACATAGTGTCATTTTCTACACAAAGCTTCCAGTAGATGGTGTATGAAGAGGTTATCAACATAATAATTAAAAAAATACTGGGACTGGCGGACTGAAAACAATTTTAAAGTAAAACAACATAGAGAATTCATACTGACCTAGAAGCATGGCTTGAAAACAAAATTATTTTTCAAACGTTCCGTTCTGAACGGTTCAGCCAGGCCTATCTTTAACGTTTTCGTTCTCGGAAGCGTTCCGCCACCAAAATATCGGTCCTGAACTGGTTCGGAACGCAAACATTTCATTTGTTCTTAAAGTTCGTAATTACATTTTTTATATAGTTCATACAAAATATATCTGGTGGACTCTTAAACTTCAGTGCAACTGTATAAACATGAAAACCGTGTTTAAAACGTCCTCTTCTGTCCACAAGATGGAGCCCCAGATACATGGGGCTTGATGACTGACAGTGAAAGTGGACAGAAATAGTCTCCTAGACATAGGATATGTTAAAATATATAGAGAACAGAAAGAAAAAAAACGTTTTTAACCAGTTTTGTGGATTTCATAATGTTCCGTTTCTGTTCCGGAACAGTTGAAGAAATCTTTTTTCGTTTCCGTTTCCGCTCCTCGTAAAATTCAGTAAACTTCCGTTCGTTTCCGGTTTTCGTTTTCGTTCCTTGAACCGGTTCGGAGCCCTGGCTAGAAGCGACCCGGAAGTCTGGTCACGTGGCTGCGGTAAGCGCCCAGCGATCGGTAAGTTGATGACTAAGTATGATTATGTTACTTACAGGCTACAGAAATGCACCAACAATTAAATCAATTGTTCATTTCCAACAACTCTACAAAATTTCATCCAGATCCGTGCACAACTTTTTCAGTTATTCTAGTGGCAAACAGACAGACAGACAAACCAACGCGACCAAAAAACACAACCTGCTTCTGCAGAGCGGCCCTAGCGTATGCGGTTCGCTGATCTTAGCCAAGATGCTACATACCATACATACATTTTGCCTGTGTCTGTGTGCTCACGGCAGTGAAACACCTCATACCCGATCTAATTAAAAAACAGGGCTATGCTAACAAAGTAAACCATCTCATGTATGCTGACGATCTGGTTGCTGCAACTGTCAGCAACTGTTGAATCTATGCTCTGTCTATGGTGTCGAACATGACATGAAATATAATGCAAGCAAGAGCTATGTTATATGATCTGTTTGCACGAAAGAGGACCAAAAAAATAACTTTTCCTGTTTTTAATCTGTCAAATTCAAATGTTGCCACATGTAAAAAGATAAAATACGATAAGTGGTTATGGACACCGCACCTAACGAGACCTCATGTTAGTGGCGCTGTGCGAGTTCGACTACGCTTGTCGACTTGTTTGCAATGTCTACCCGCGATCTCTTCAACCCGGTTTCCGACTTATCCTATCCAATAAAGATGTAAAAACAGCGCTGACGCCGGAAAAAATAACTTCCAAAAAAAAAAAAGTGTTGTTACCTGAATCACTTTCCTAGTTTTTGAACTTGTGTGTGGTCACCAGAGAGTAGACCATGTCTGAACCTAAATTCGGTACATTGCCGTTCTGATTCTAGTCTAGGATTTGCCTGGGATTTCCATCGTAACTTAAGATAAACAATAACAAAATCAATAGAACAATAAAAAAAAATCTCTCCCCATCTCTCTGTTACAAGCTTGATGAGAATTAGAACCAAATTGGAAGATTTTCATTCGATCCCAGTCTCACGCACGTCTTCAGCGTACGCCTGCTGTTGCTTTTATGACACTGGATCCGTCTCCGGCGTGCGTTGCCATTCACGAGCCGGCGGCGCGGGGGCTACAGTAAAAGGTGGGGTAGGTTTTGTGAAAAACAAAAGCAGTGCTGGTAACCATATCAGGGTGTTTTCCCCGCTGCTCTCCGATACACGCCGCGCACAGCGCAGCCGCGCGCCAAGAACTGGCAGCGCGGGACTTTATGACTTGTTGTGGTTTTATGGGAACTGGGTCTGAGCAGCACCAGCTTTGGCGCCCAGTATCGCCCCGGCAGGTAGATATAAACTTTTGACTTCTTTGACGTGTGTGCACAAATGCACACAAGCACACACACACATACATAATCACAAATAAGGCACACACACACACACACACATGGACACACACGGACACTTACCCGCCCACCCACGTACAGAAATAACCAAATAACACACACGGAGGAATGGTTGACGCTGATTCAACATGTTTAGGAAAAAGTTGGCCCGAGTTCTCCAAATATTATGAGCATATTTCTGTGTGCACGTGAGTGCGAAAGCGTGTGGAGAAGTGTGTGTGGGGATATGTCAGGGAACAATTTACCTTGGCATATGCAATATCGATTCTATCCCTATACTGCAGAACATGTTGATCGCAGGCCAGACTAACGACTTTAAAGGACTAAAAATCAGTCTGCAGGAAAGCAACAAAGATACTTGCAAAGAAGCCCAAATCATGTTCCCTTGCAGAGACACGGAGACAGAGACAACATATACTTCCCCTTTGACTATGCTCAAGAAGTCTTGGTCAATGATGTTCGAGCAGACAGGTGCTCGACAAGGGTCAATTCTTTCACCCTTACTTTACTCATTGTACACAAATGAGTTCCAATCGGATCAGGATCATAGACTGTGCATAAAGTAGACACAGCGTGCGTGATGCCATCACAGCGGTGAACGGCGGGCAAGTTGAAGGTCGAGCAAAGAGCCAATGGGCGCCGACATTGTTGAGAAAGTACCCGTATGTTGGGGCGGTCTAGGGAGGTTCAGGGATACCCCGTTTCCAAATATGGAGCTAAGGGCGTGTCTTATACCTAGTCAGTCTTATACCTAGTCTTTAGTAATAATTTCATAAAATAATAATACAGGTACTGTGATTTGTGTACATGTGTACATATTTTCAAAGTGCATATTTTTACCCTAAATTAGAAGTGCATGTGTAGAGAACAAGCCTAATGATGTCAAAGTATCGCTCCGAATAACTCCATAGCATAGCCTAGCATGCTAACGGTCGCTTGGTTCAACAACAGCTCCAAATAATTCCCATATGGTGCCCATTACAGTGAGCACTTTCCTGCTGAGGTGGGCCGGGCCACTAGCGCATGCTAACGAGCCGGCCCGTTAGCAGGCAACACCCGCCGATGGTGTAATGTAATGTAGTCGGGGATGGCGGAAAGGCTAGCTTGGTTATTTGTAGCAATATGATGACATCATTAGGCATAATTCTCTACACAAGCCCCTCTATATAAGGTACAAATATAGCCTGTTGAAATATGTACTTACAAAGATTGCAGGAGAGACAAATTATTCTCGGTGAACCAGTCACTGTGCCCACTGCCCAGAGCTAATGATAGCATAGCACTCGCTGAGCAGGCCCACACCCGTCAGTCCAGGACTGACGTTGGATCGTCAATCTCAGCGAATTAGCAAGAACCTTTATTATTAGGTTAGCGATAGTTTAGTGTTAGCGTAGTGTAGCTTCGGAACCTTATTAGAATAGCGACTAGCGTGGGTGGGAATTCGCGTTTAGTTTTTATTCATCCATCATCGGTGGGATCAGGCGGTCCTCACCGATATCATCGGGCTACCGGAGAAGAGGCCGGTGCTCCGTGGCACGGCTCATCGAGCACCTGTTACCCACCATCAAAACCTCCCCATCAGGGGTCCGCGTTGGCCGAGTGGTTATGGACACCGCATGACGCCGGGAAAAAAACTTCTCACAACAATATATTTTTCAGGTCTTTTCAGGTCTTTGTCTATTCGGTGGGAGCACACACCTACCACGTTATTTCAAAAGGGTGGTGGTAACTTGCGCTGTGCTATTCCACACCCAAATGCTCTCGTGCGGATCTACTGTATGCCCCACAAACGCATGATTCAATAACCTGCGCAACCCGTTCTTTCACTCATTTATGTTGGATTTACCAGTGGAATCACCCATCCCATTGGTCCAGAAGAACATGTGACCACATCGCTGGGTAACTTCAAGTCGGATTTTGACTTATAACACAATTTTATGTTCTCCCTGATGAGAACTTTTCAAAAAAGTACAACATGCCACACTTCAGTCATTTGACTGATTATTAAAAAAAATATATATGTATATTTACAATATATATAAATATTTTCCGGTCAGGGAGCGATAATATAAAAAAATCTCAAAAAAGGAAGAAAAGAAAAATTAAAGACAAACAAGTTGATTCACACGGTTGTTTTCAATTGGAAATAAACAGTTTCTCAGCTTACAGTGCTTTAGTGAGTAATAAAGATGCAGTGTATTCAAGACTATTATGTCAGACTACACAAATGCTGAGAATACTAAGAAAAAGTAGGGGGAAAACACCCTACAAGATTGGATGGCCAGAATGCATACCTAAAAAACAGTTAAATGATTATGAAAACAAATTCCGCTAAATCAAACATACCGTAATTTACTCCAACACACACACACATACTCACTTTTTTTGTAGAAAAGTATCACTTTATTGAAACAAATACAAACATAAATAAAATATACATTGGAAAAATCTGAAAATCGTCTTTTACACGTATGCTACACAACAATATATTCATATAGGCTTGGAGACTGAGCAGTGCGCACAGGCTGTCAGCACAAAGATAAATACTACAAACCCAGGTGAGTGAATGAACAAAGGAAGCATATCTTTTAAGTGTTGCATAATGGATGTCAAATAGACATAACATGTTCATGTTTTTCATAGATTTTTTTTATTTTTAATTATTATACGTGTTAAAGTTGAACAGAAACGCTGAACAGTCCTTTGGCTGAGGCAGATAACAGAAGAATTTCTGCTTTCCACCTTTCATTTTGATGATTCCCCACAAGTTGTGTCAGACGTAAAGGCAAATGATTCCATTTTGGGGGTGATCCAAATCTTGCATGTACCAATCTATTCTATATTGTGACAAGCACACCAGATAAAAGTTTTATATAGGAATTGGAATTCAACTTCAAAAATAATGATGATAATAATCTTTTTGGGGAATTTAGTTTCTATACAAAATGACAATTATTGTGTATCAGTGCCAGTGGTGGAAAGCAATGAATTGCATTTACTCAAATGACTGTAATTTGTAATTTTCTGAGTAGTTTTTGAAATGTGTCATTTTTACTTTTACTCAAGTACATTTTTACCTTAGTACTTTTAACTCATTACATTTGAGTCGCCTCACGTTACTGATTACAAAACGGGCGGAAAGTTGAACTTTTGTGCAGCCCAGCGAGCCACAACCAACGCATTCTTCACCATTGCTAGTGTACAAATCTAAAACAAATGAACTTAGCTTAATGAAAAAAAGCGTCTTTAGCAAAAGCCTGCATTCTTGGAGTGCATTTCTAGTTAAAAGCTTGTGCTGAATTTGATTTATGACTCATGTTTTTTTTTGCATTAAATCATTGAAAGTAACTTTCTCTCTCTTTTACTCATTACATTTTAAATGAAGTAATTTTGTACTTCACTCGAGTACATTTTGAGATGGGTAATTATACTTTTACTCTGAGTACAATTTAAGCAACGTTAAAAATACTTTTACTCAATTACAATTTTTCAGTACTCTTTCCACCTCTGATCAGTGCACCTAGCTAACATTATAAAAACCAAACGTTTCATTTTGTTGATATCGGCCAAAGTGTGTGGGCAGCGTTTCTCTTTCACTCAAACAGCGGACTATTATGTCCCCCTCCCACTCGTCTGCTATATCTTATAAATAAATATATAGTGCATATTCCCCATTTACCTCAGTGAAGAGTCAAATGAAAAAAACAAAACAAAATTAAATTAAAAAGCCGACCAAAGTCAATTTGGTTTAGGAAACATCTAAGTGTCCCGGGGGTGTCATTTCATCAGCCACGTTGGGAATTGTCGGTCTTCAGCGTTCAGCATACATAACAAACCTCCTGTAGACACTATCGGCCATCTAGGCAGTGAAAACATGATGTTAAAATCAGGGCGTTGAACCGGTTCAAGGAACGAAAACGAAAACCAGAAACAGAACCGGAAACGTTATTATTTTTTATGTTCTGGAACAGGAACACTAATTTAAAAATAATGGTAACCGGTTAATACCGGTTTAATTTCGTTCCTCAAAGGAGTGCACTTAGGGATAACTTAACAGAAATAAAACGAGGGTATTTATAAAATCTACGATGCAGCAGTGAAGTATGAATCGTCACAGGACTCTCTGGGGCATGTGGTTGTGGGTTCGCCCCGACACGTAACGAGACCTCAGCTATAGAGCGCTACCAGCAGCGGGTCTCTGTAGCGAGTCGTTGTGGGTTCACCCTGAACATATATTTTATAGCAGTAAACAGCTGACAAGAATGGAATTAACAGTTCTGAGAACAATATTTTTTTGTTCTAACCGGTTCAGGAACGTCAATTTATTGATGGAACACATAACCGGAAACGTTCTGTTTCTGTTCGGAATGAAACGATTGGGAAAAAATATGGGTTCAAAGCTCTGGTTAAAATACACCTCATCCTGTTCCAGCCCTGAATTTCAAATGTGTTGTTTGACCATGGTTGACATTGTTAAGTTTTGGGTTGCGTGTGCTATGGATGGAGACAACATTCACTGAACTCGCTGAACATTTTTCAGCCCCTGCTGCAAGCATGAAACAATGCATTGCACCGTCTCAACAGCCCTCCCAGCAAAACTAAACCCACCAAACTTCTCTTCACAAAGTTGCAACTATCAAGAGTTACAAGTGCCATACTCTGATAATATGAACCATATCAGACCTTTGGTCCCTTTGACTGTCTACTCATTGGAAATTGGCTCTGTCAAGAAGCCAGCGCAAGGATTGCGGCCATTGGCGGTAATTTTAGCCCAATTCACACTGGACTTTTATTACTTATCGACCCCTGGTAATTCGGAATAATTGCGGAGGACGTATGAGTTTCATTTGACGTGCGAATGAGTGACCTACTGTGATTCATCGAAACACCACAATGGTTTTAAATCAGAATTTGTTTAACTTTGTTAACACACACTCACGTGTCTGTGCATGTGTGTACACATGTGGGCAAGCGAAAATATGGCAAAAGACAGACTTTTACTAATCCTGTCAAAAGGCGTGACAAAATAACACAGACGTCATTACCAGAGGTCCCCACGTAATTCAATGGCAGTGCGAAGTGGACTTAACTCATCCTTCTTTCTCATTTAGCATTCAAATAGGATCATGGTTGTCAGGATTTGTTGGCAAATAAGCAAATACTCAGAAGTAATCCCGGCTTGGCACCAAGTCAGGTTGAAGAAATCCCCCGTAAAAGACGAGACTCATGGAGTCCTGTTTGAGACAGGACTGGTCAATATGCTATATACCGAGACAGGCCAGCTGTCTACAGCGCTCGTGGCGGTCAACATCCTCGACCTTCAAACATTACGAAACGTCTGAACTACAGCTGCAACATATTAATCGATTAATCGAGGATAATCGATTATTGAATTAATCGGCAACTAATTTGATAAACAATTAATCGTCAGCGATTAATCGTTTCCTTGTTTGGTCACTCTTCTGCTTAAATGTGTTGAATATGTTGTTCAACGTTTGCTATATCAACAAAGTTTCAGGTTAATAATCACTACAATTTTATGCACCGCAGTAGCTCAGTCTGTTAAGAGTGAGTAAACTGCAAAGCACACAAATGCCATATGTGTGCCCCGACATGCTGCATTTCTCCTCCCTATTCTTCCAGCCAATCCTGAATAAATTTAAAAAATGAACAGTTTAAATCGATTAATCATCATAAAAGATGGCCGATTAATCAATTATCAAAATAATCGTTAGTTGCAGCTCTAGTCTGAACCTTCCTTTGACATGAAACAAGATGGCTGACAAATGAAAACAAAGCATAAAGTATCAAATGTAACCTAATAAAAATGTTAACATATATATATTTATATAAAAAAAAATCAACAGTGTTTTGAAAATTGAATTGTAATACCACTGTAAAATTCTTACCATGTTCAAGGAACATTATGTGGCAATTTATTAAATTATGAAGCGGTTTGATCATTAGGTTATTCTTGTTACACCATGTGTTTGTATTGAAGGGACATTTTCATAAATTCTGCTGAAGCTGAAGAGGAAAATAGAAATTCCCTGGTATCATTTGGAATGGTTCCTTACAACTAGAAAGCAGAAACAAAAAAAAACAGAGCTATAAAATATATCAATGCTATCAATGGCCTATCAACTGTGTGCTTTGCATGTCAGTGCCATCCAGATTTGCCTTGTGAATGAACGTAGCTGTGCGTCGTTTAGATAGAACACTACAACATGGCAGAGATTTGTGCAAAACATTTTGTAAAACCAGGTGCCATATGGTTGAATCCGTAGCCCACTGAACGGGCACTAATGTAGAACTGAGGCGATGATGCGAATGTTTCTGTGATGAGTGTTTTTTTGCTCTCTCACTTTCTCAGATGCACAAAAGAGACTGTCTACTGACAAGCTTTCCTCCAGAACCAATGTCGACGCATCGCACGCGACTTGGCGGTCTGGTGGTTTCGGACCAACCAGGCAAACCGGACAAATCAGATTGTCGCCCAAACTCGGGGGGTCCAACTGGGACACTTCAGATTTGGTCCAAGCGCGATTAGCAGAGATGTGACCAAGTCCCTCTTTCAAGTCTCAAGTCTCAAGTCCTTCTTGGGCAAGTCAAGTCAAGTCCCAAGTCAACTCCAAGTCAAGTCATCATTAACATGCTGTCATTTTAGCCCCAGAATCTGATTTTAATGAAGTTGCAAAAAAAAAAAAAAATCAAACAATGCTATTATAAAAGCCAAACTATTGCTTGCTTTTGACTTTATTAAAATCAGATTCTGGAGCTAAAATGACAGCACTTGAGACTTGAAAGAGGGACTTGGTCACATCTCTGGCGATTAGCACCTCGTGGTGTGGCACGGGGCCAGCCCTATGTTCCGAAAATGTATGGGTCATTTAGGGGTTAGGGTTGGGGTAGTGGTTAGGGAAGGGGTTAGGTTTAGGGTAGGCGTTAGGGGTTGCCCCATACATTTTCGGGACATAGAGATTTCGGAACATAGGGGTTAAACCGCGTGGCACACCTACACCACGAGGTGTTATCTGCACTTGGAGCAAAATCTGGAGCAAGGCGTTTCTCGCTTCAACGTGTAGCTTCCTGTTTGAAAGCAGGGTTCAAGCCTAGCAGATCTCTCACCATCTGCGATTCAAGGCATCATGGGCATGTGTGGAGCCAACAAAAATCGCTACTTCCCTTACATAGTATGGTATGTTCATGTAACAAGACTTTCCTTAAATGCTGATGTTAGTATCACACGGCACAAGCCTCTACAGACGTCAGAGAACAACAACAAACTATTGTTGATTAAAGAATGGGCGTCAACAGTTTGAGACCATTGAGGAGGTCTGGTCCGTGTACTGCACAGCGCGAGTGAAGCAGAATGACATTGTACGTAGTGTTGCACCGATATCGGTATCGGACGTACTCGGTACCGGCACCTTCTTTTGTGGTATCGGTGAGTACCTAAGCCCAGTACCGGTACCGTTTTTCCGATGCCAAATGTAAGTAAAGTAAGTAAAACCCGCTCCCTGCAGTGGCTAAAACATCTCTTCTCATCCGCTTAAATAAAATGGCCTGATAAAAAAAATGGCCTTTTTCTCAAAAAGTGGTCAAGTGGAGTAAGGGGTTTTTGCATCTGAACTCTTTAGTTAGTAACTCAATATCACCCAAACAATAAAATATTAAAATGATGAAATAATTCTTAATGTGTTATTGCTTTGCATAATTTTCCTCCACTACTATTAATCATAGACTGCATCTAAAAATGACCGTGATAGCACTAGTAACTTCTTTCCAACCCTTGGGAAGAAGTTACTACCAACAGCACTTTTTTAAATCAGTGGTATCGGTATCGGTTGGTATCGGCGGATACTGCAGAGCCGGGTATCGGGTATCGGTATTGGTACCAAAAAATGGTATCGGTACAACACTAATTCTATGTCAGGAATGGCCTACTCCTCAAATGATTTTCCAAGAAAACTTTTTTTCATTGAAAATGCTGTGCAGTAGGAATGAGACGGCGGATGCCTGAACACAATTCTTTTTTACCATTTTGCTGGTATTAAAATGTATGCCAGCTAATCAAAATGTCTCAATCAATCAAAATTCTTCCAAAGTTTTGATGTTGATGTTCAGCTCTGAAAGGTTTGAAAAAGTCACTTTTTGATCTCATACTTGACCATGTAAAATACAAATGTATGGATACACACACACACACACACACATTTATACATTTGTATTTTTAAATGATCAACATACATATATACAGAACTAAATGTTTTAATTACATTTACTTTACCATAAATTGGGAAAAGACTGCTTCCTTTAACAGCATGTTGTCTGATATAAATTATATGCTTGGGCACACATTTCCTTTCTAAGAAGCAAAATTGTAAAGCATACAAAATGTATGTCACTTTCATAATATTATACTTTTTGATATAGATTTTAGAATGCAGATAGATTGGATTTTAAAATGTTCCGTTTATGAGTCCCACCACAATGTGCATTTAAATCTCACTTGAAGAGCATCAACAGTAGAATTAGTTTCCCTTATATTTATTAATTATAGGATTACTGGAAACTGGGACTCGTATAACAGCTCAAAATGTGACGAAATTCCAAGGAATATCTCTGACCAATTATTGGACATTTGTGAATCTATTTGATTGCATTCATGCCGAAAGAAACGACTACCGGTATTTCATCCCACTCCAATTTGCCAAAAGAGGACAGTGAGACCAAGACCAGAATTTGGAAAAAAAGTTGCGTTCATAAAATCACTGTTTGTTATATTTCATTATATAAAAATATATCTCACACCAAAAATTCTGGTATTCTGCATAACAAAAAATATGTAGCCTTTTTTGTATTATATGTGTGACACTTCTATCTGGAAATAGATACAGAATATGCTGATCTTTTTGGATTGGAAAGTGCTCAATTCGGGTTCTCATCCTTGACTTGTTGTAAGCAGTATAAAAATAGCAACTAGTAAATCATTTCAAAACACTACACTCAAACATTCTCTTTCTAAACAGTTCCAGTGCGGTGTTATGGTTCGCTAAAGGCCTTGCGCAGCAGCCTGGGTCAGATCAACAAGTGTTCTGACAAGAAAAGACTGAAATATATTAAAGATTGTTCTTGTACTCTTAAACTGTTTTCACAGTGACTCCCCGTGTATCATTGCAAGCTAGATGCATGGCGAGACTCTATCTAGCATGCTTTCTATACTAGAGCGTACTGTTGTTTCTCTCATTTCTTGGGTTGTAACCGGTAGAAATGAGTATAAACCATTGCTGTTTTAATTAAACTGGTTTACATTAGGGGTGCAACGATTAGTCGATTAATCGGTGACTAATCGATTATAAAATTAATCGACGACTAATCTAATAATCGGAAATCGGCAAATAATTGAATTGATTCGTTCATAATTTCGAAAATATGAAATATTAAAATGGACATAATTGATACTAAAATTACATTAATTTGAAGAAAACCATGAAAATATTACGGTATAAACAAATTACATGTAATGAGTTTGTGTCTGAGGAAGTAACTTAATCTTCGTACATTTGTTGGTTAAAAAAATTTGACTAGATTTCAAGTTGACAAGTTTCATTTCTCGTAATTATTGCTCACTTTGGCATTTTTTAAAGGGAAAATTATCCAACCGATTAATCGACTAATCGTTTCAATATTTGACAACTAATCGACTATTGAAATAATCGTTAAGTTTACATGTAAAGCTACACTAATTGTGGGGAATGCCCCTACTGCTCGAGATCTGATGATAATCAAACTAACAATGCATCTATCATCTATCTGGCTAATCTAGATGCCGACCAGTCTGTTTTTGTTTCTGGAATATTCATGAATAACCCACAGTGAATATTTAGGATATGGGCTGCTTTGCAAAAAGTTGCCAAGCGGAGCCTCAAGTATTGAAATGGTGTTGGGTAGGCTCCAATTTACGATTGTATTCTGGTGTATATGTGTTAAGAGTTTGAAAAATATTGTCAGAACAATGGCTAATATAAAACTAAACAAATTTCATTGAACAACGAGAACACTGAAGTATTGTTTGGGCAACATCAACAAAAAAACAAGGAAGACAAAAAAAAAATACAAAAATATGTTTTTCTTTGAACAAATCCACAGTATGAATCGGAAACATCCAGAAACACATAAACACAACAACAAATACAATACAAGACTAGGCCTGGCACAGTGGCTGGTTGGCACAGTCCAGTGGTTCCCAAACGCCAGACTATGTATGACAAAAATAAACCATCAAGGTTTTTGGCTCACAATTTAAAAAATGTCATAATTCAAAATATTAAGAGTATTTTAGATGACAAAGCACAATATTGCTGCTCAACCAAACTGTCAATTTCACAATGATTACCCAAGTTAACATATGTGATAATGTAGTAATCATTTATTGTCACAATTGTTTATAGGAATGATTGTGTTTCTGTCTTTAAGTATTTTACTCAGATCCCTCTTTTCTCCTGAAAATGCAAATTCCCCTTGGGAGTTAATAAGGTATCTATCTAAGTATCTATCTATTTCAGCCTCGCTTATGGCAGTTGGTTAAAACATTTGAAATATATTCACAAAATATCTTTCAAGCCAAACCCACTAAAGTGTTGCATCAGTATTCTTGCTCTCAAAATGTCTTAAATAGATGGAAGACATTTTAGGACATGTTGTCAATTTTAAAGGGAAGAAATACAACTTTGTTACAATGTAAAGACTTTTTTTCTGTCCACTTAAAATAATGAAATACACAGCCATTGCTTTCTAAACAGTTGACAACAACAGTGAAGAATG
>OMKY01060620.1:4251-15936 GCA_900302395.1 Bregmaceros cantori | reverse complement strand
CTGTTAGCATGTGTTAGTTTCTCTGTTAGCATGCGTTAGCATCTTTGTCCATGCAGCTGTTCAGCAGGTTTCCTATTGTATTTTTTAACATTCCACGCTGCTGGTCCCCTCTCTCTCTCTCTCTCTCTCACTCTCTCTCTCTCTCTCTCTCTCTCTCTCATATACTGTATAGCTCTCCCTATCTCTCCTTGTCCCGGATATACGGGTACTTTCAACAATGGCAGCGCAGTCGGTGGCACAACCCAAGTTCGATCAAAGTAATGGGATGACGTCATGCACGCTGCGTCTACAGTCTATGGTTTTAATGCTTTTCAAGGCCTTATTTTTCAGATTATGAATTTAATGCCCTTTAAGGCTTTTTAAGGATCAGCGGGAACCCTGGTGTTGCTCGGATTAGTTGTCAAGTTTACGTATTCAAGGCTGGATAAGACTAAATGTAATGCGTTACTGCCCATCTCTGCTCAGAAGGTAGGAAGTTGAAAAAGCCGTTGAAAAGATAAGGATTGGGTAACGTTGTGGCATGGGGAAGTCAGATCTTTTATCTCTGCTATCACCCCCCAAAAGTTGCTGTCCCCAGCAGCCTTGTGAAGTAATAGACCACAAAGGATCAGATTACAAAAACGAGTAACGGTAGTCAACAAATACATTTTAAAATATGTAATCTAGATTAAAGTTATATAAGGCATTGCATTTCACAACTAGGAGCACTCAAGAGAACCCTGCACCGTAGTGGTACAAAAAAATAGCACTTTTAGCCAGGGCTTTGAACCAATATTTTTTTCCAAGCGTTTCGTTCCGAACAGAAACAGAATTATAACGTTTCCGGTTATGTGTTCCTCCAATAAATTGACGTTCTTGAACCGGTTAGAACAAAAAAATATTGTTCCCGGAACGGTTAATTTCGTTCCTGTCAGCTATGTAATATTTGTTGCGGCGAACCCAAAGTGACTTGTTACAGAGGCCCGCTGGTAGCGCTCAACACCCGAGGTCTCGTTGCGTGTCGGGGCGAACCCACAACAACACGCTGCAGAAAGACTTGCAGCGATTCCTACTTCACCGCTGCATCGTAGATTTTATAAATACTCTTGTTTTATTTCTGAAGCTATCCCAAAGTGCACTCCTTTGAGGAACGAAATAAAACCGGTATTAACCGGTTACCATTATTTTTAAATAACTGTTCCTGTTCCGGAACATAAAAAATGATAACGTTTCCGGTTTAGTTTCCGTTCCTTGGAAAATACTAAAAGTTCCTGGTTTTCGTTTTCGTTCCTTGAACCGGTTCAAAGCCCTGCTTTTAGCACTCAGCATGTGTGGCAACCCATTATCAATGCAAGTGCTCGTAGAGTAGCGCAATTCAGCACAAGCCAACTACACTACCCAGTGACCCGGAAGTCTGGTCATGCAACCGTGGTTAGCCCAGCGATCTGTCGGTAAGTTGGTGATTAAGTATGGTTGGTACTTATCGGCTACAGAAATGTACCAAAATGTAATCCATTGTTCCAACTCTGACTGTTGTCATTTCCAACAACTGTACAAAATTTCATCCAGATCCGTGCACAACTTTTTCAGTTTCCTTGGGGACAAAACCAACCAATCAATGCGACCAAAAACCTAACCTGCTTTGCAGTGCAGGTAACTGCAATAATCCTGGCCTTAACAGCCTTTATCAATGTGTGCATCCTTAGCTGCCTGAAAACACAGCTATTTTACCATAAATTCGCTGTCTGGTACATTCTGCCCCCGTTTACAGTCAGTTCAATCACTGAATTTGAAGATGTGCTTTTCACCTCCGTTGGTTTGTTACAGTAGCACATCGGCACAACAAGCTGAAGTGTCACAAACTTGTCATTTCGGGGAGACGGTACTGAACCGCACCCGAGATTTCACTGACGCAAGTGCGTCTTGGAAGTTGAAACCCATTTATTTATATTGCGCGGTAGATCCAGCAGCATCCAGAAGCTGCTCAGAAAATAAAATGAAATTGATTTGGAAAGACAAATAGGAATAATACAATAGGGCTGCGCACATTTGACTGGTATCACCTATGGTGAAGTATACGTATGCGTTCGGTTAAATGGTATATCTTACTACTTCACGACCATTATATGGGGGAATACAATTGACATAGTTATGCTGCCATCTGCTGGCGATTTGATAGCATATAACCATGGATACATCAATAATAACATTGTCTGCCGCCGCCAAGCCGTGATGTCACTGCGCAATAGCACCATTAGGAAAATGTGTTAAACAATGAGCAAATTATTCAAGATTTCAAAATAGATCTT
This sequence comes from Bregmaceros cantori, assembly GCA_900302395.1. Lineage (NCBI taxonomy): Eukaryota > Metazoa > Chordata > Actinopteri > Gadiformes > Bregmacerotidae > Bregmaceros > Bregmaceros cantori. Next base: position 13,648 of record OMKY01060620.1, on the reverse strand, counting down.
CATTTTAACACTAAAAATGTGCACGGAGTAGGTGCACCAAATATTCTCCACAAATTAAATCTCAACCCAACAACTTTCTAGGAAAAAAAATATACAATTTTCTTCATTCTTTTTTTAAAAGTTATTTTTTCGTTTTTCCATCTTTATTGGATAGGATGAGTTGGAACCTTGGTTGAAGAGATCGGGGGTAGACATTGCAGACAAGTCGACGAGCGGAGTCGAACTCGCGACACTGCGGACGCTGCGCCACTAACATGAATGGGGGTCGCGTTAGGTGCGGTGTCCATAACCACTCGGCCAACGCGGACCCCAGATCTTAATTCTTAAAATGTCTTCGTCAGTAATTATGCACTTTTCTGTAGGACATCCGAGGAAGTCTGTGGCGCAGAAAGAGTTAAACACATTGCAGGTCCTTTTACAATGTTGAGATACACCATCATCCAGCTACCACGCAGAGTCTAGAACACACAATCAAACTTGCACTTTTCAATTTTATTGAATTTTTGTTTTACAAAAAAAACAGGCATGAAGGAACAACGCATTGACAGATTCACAAATAATTACAGAATTTAACATGAGGCAAAGAGAGAGGGGTCAGCCATGGGCGAAAAACATTTTCAAATATCAAGATTCATTCGAATCTGAAGGGTGGCATTGAGCAAGGTGAAGAGCAGCACAGCAAATACTTCCAGCACAGGTCTCAGGCACACAGTCCATTATAATGGATTAGCCACATAAGCTAATCAAAAAAACAAAAAAACCAAAGCACAACTACTAGGCATTTAGACACACAAAGCACTCTCCATTTGGAGTAGACTCTGCTGGTGCTAAATGGTGGAATATGCTGGAAATGAGTAACCATAAATTGGCTGCCATTAGCACATTTCGTGTACTTGCTGCACTATGACAGGTAGGTTCTAGATAAATTGTTCTACTTGATCAAACTTTGAAAAATCAAATCAAAAGTGATTCTGGTGCATAGTATCAGCCTTCAAGAGTATTAGCTATACAGAGTACAAATAACAAATCAGAGAAATTCACAATGATCACCCTGCAGAATTACTTCAGCACCAAATGGAATTTCAATGCTGGACTTGGGAGCTCATGCAAGGATGGAATGAACTCAATGGCTGTGTCCGAAATCGCTCCCTATCCCCCATATTGTGCTCTATATGGGGCGCACGCCATTTTGTAGGGGTGTCCGAATTCTGCCCTGAAAGTATCACACAATGCACCGCAAAATGTAGAGAGCGTCTGATGTACCCTAGACGAAGACATATAACCCACAATGCATTGTGAGACGTTTAAAAAAATTACCTACACTACAAAAACATGGCACGGCGGGAGTCAATAGCAACCGACAGCGGCAAATCGTTATAAAATAAGTACTTTTGACTTTTTCTCATGAATGTTGAATTTTATAATTATATATTTTTTTATAATTATATTTTATAATAATTTTGACGGTGCCAACTCCAGTGTCCGAAATCTCGGTTGTTGCTGTTGAGTGCACTATGTAGGGAGTAGGGGATATAGAGCGATTTCGGACACGGCCAATGTCGTAGAGCCCTACACAACAGTGGAAGCCCATCAAATACACTTTAGTTCAATTATACACATTACCTGTCAATTATATACACAATTAAACAATGTTTTGGTTAAACAATGCTTGGTTATCCTTTTCATTCAAGAAATACTGACCAACATAAATCACTATGCAGTTGTTTTTGGAACGAACTAATCTATTGACAGAGATGGCAAAAGTACCCACATTTCTTACTTGAGTAAAAGTAAAATACATTTGTAAAAAAAAAACAACTCGAGTAAGACTACAAAGTACTGATCCAAATATCTACTCAAGTAAAGTAAAAAGCTCAGGCTGAGAAATGTACTCAAAAGTATTTTTGAAAGCAAAAAGTACAAAGTACAAAACCTACCTGACTTATTCACGCTATACATGTAGTCCTACCGTGTCGTTGCAGGAAAAAGAAAAAATTAACGACCCAGTTGAGAAATGTAAGGAGTAGAAGTACTGATATTTCTGTTAAAATACTGAGTAGAAGTAAAAAGTACTCAGCTTAAAGTACTTCTAAAAGTACAGATACTTGAAAATTCTACTTGAGTACAGTACTCAAGTATTTGTACTTCGTTACTTGCCATCTCTGTCTATTGACTGCAAAAGCAACCAAAAAAATCTATGTGGCTATCCAAGTAAAATGAATGCATAGACCTAGTTTGTAGTACTAATGTTATTTGTGTGAATACATAAAAATGAACAATACTTGCAAATACCGTTTTGCATGTTGGGTTTAATAACTTTATAGACCTGGCACTGAACAGGGGAATATATCTGTAATATTATATTCAGTCAGTAAAATTCTACTAAATTATTTTAAAGCAACCATGTTTGTAGTTTTCCTTCAGAGTCAGCAGTCGGGGAAATCGTCAGTCCTAGGAGATCATCGCGGGCCGCACAATGCTGGCTGCCACCTGACCAGGGTATGGGGCCGGATAAGGCTTGGTAAAAGGAATGTACTCAGCATCGTAATGTTTTCAGCATTGCAAATTCCACCAGAGGTGCACCGATCCGATCCTCGGATCAGTGATCGGGCGCCGATCAGACTTTTTTCGGAGGATTGGGACTCGTGATTTTGTCCCGATCATATCGCTAAATGAGTTGGGGAGGCCCAATGACTGTTTTTAACTTATCGACTATTATTGTATTATTATTACTGACTTAATTAAATTGACAATTGTTCCAAATAGTTTGGCACACTTTTTGCAGGATCAGAACTCTGAATCGGGACTCGGTATCGGGACTCCGTACCGGAGATCGGCCGGTCGTTAAAAATCAAAGGATCGGAAGCAAATCGGTGCACCCCTAAATTCCACACAAAGGAGAAACGATGGCAACGAAAGACATGTGTTTGAGGAAAATGAAACACATTTGGAATAGAGCAAAGCATCTCAAAACGTAATTGGACCTGATGAAGTTGTCTCATTGTGTTACCCTCTCACACTCAGGCAAACAACTTCACGTTCAGTCAGGTGTAGGTGCACAAGTTCTTACACAGAACAATGGGAGGATGAAAAGAAACGACATTCTTAAACAGTTTTGGATTCAAAACATATGGTGCTGTAACAACGACAGCCTGAGTATACTGTATACACTATGCAGTATACCACAGCGCTTCATTTGACATTATCGCTCGAGTGCTATAATTATTCTGCTAGCCGTCATAGAGACAGCTAAAGACAAGGGTATGGAACTATTCATTGAAATGGTCATTCAATTAACTCTTAATGATTTCAGTAAAAAAAAAGGATTCTATATGACAAACAAAATTAAAATACATTAATTACTGGCAAGCCAATTCATTGAAAGGGCTTTATTTAGAAACATTGGAATGGAATATTCAGTCAAATTCAATTACAAATAAAAAAACCTTGCTGGCTAGTTGCCAATTTGCTTTACCACATATGTTGCACATATGCAGAGATGGGCAGTAACGCATTACATTTATTCCGTTACAATTTTTGTGTGTGCTTTGTGCCTTGTTACTTTTGGAGTACATTTTTCACAAGTTACTTTCTACTTTTACTTGAGTAAATTTGAGGTGAAGAAAAAAAAACACTTTGTACTGAGATGTCAGCAATTTTTTACACTGTTGGCGTCATATCTCTCGGGCACTTTCTCTCGCTCCCTCTCTCGGGCGCATTCTCTCCCGCTCTCCCTCTTGGTCTCTCCCTCTCTAGCTCTTTTTTTTTTTTTTACTGAAAGTTACTCAGTACTCCGGCTACTTGAGTAGCTTTTTTGTGGAGTACCTTTTTACTTTTACTTGAGTAACTATTTGGATGACTACTTTTTAGTAATATTTTGCTGAGGTAACAATACTTTTACTGAAGTCATTTTCATGCCTACTCTGCCCATATGTTGCAAATTCAGTTCAATTCCATTTCTCTACCCACAAAACCTCATTAGCCCAACAAAGGCAAACATACAACATATATATTGTGGTGTTCCCAAACCAAGAACACTTGGCTAAAAGTCTAGCCTTTACGCTCATAAATGACACCTTGATCTGCTAACTTGAGCAGAGCTCCAGTGTGTGAGAACTGAAAACGATAGGGAATCGCGAGAGGAAAACACAAGACAAGTAAAAGTATGAACTAGAGGACAGACACCTGTAGAAAGTAATGTAAAAGTGCATGAATACAGACAATGGCTTGCGAAGAAATGCCAAGGACGCTCGTTTCACTCTGAAAGAGAAAATCAAATGTCCTAGCATGCATTGTAGAAATACTTCACCCAAATCTCCAACGAGACTTTAGAGCAATACTAATTTACAAAATCATTTAACATTTACTGCAACTTGCCCAGTGTTAGCACAGTTTTAGTAAAAGGCATGCTAGAATTTTTATTTTATTTTACTTTTTCCCCATTGCCTGTTGGTTAGAGTGTGCATGCAAAACAAGATTGTTTTGCGTGACGCCACATGACGGCATCATGCACACACGGGTCAATGGGTCACAATCAAACACATTTTAGAATACCGACCATCAATCTATATGTGATGAGAGACACGCCGACAGGCTGCTCCACATGAAGCAGTTTTTACACAAAATGCATAAAACATGGGTGATGGGGCCGTAATGGGGACACCCATGTCCCACAAATGGTAGAAAGAAGTAGGACATCTCAAGAATAAATTCAGTATGCGTGTGCATCGTCTGGTTGGGTAAAGATGTGTAATCAAGAGGCAGACTGCATTATAAACGTGTGTGGATGTGTGTGTGGTGCCCCACACATGTCAACGATCAAGAGTAGATCGACAGGAATATCGGCCAAAGAAAAATATGACATGTTCCAATTCTGTGTATTTGTATGCATATCTACTATACACATTTATTATACTAATCACACATTCCACAATATCATTTGACATTCTTTGGCACAAATGACAAATGGACTAGTCAAAACATTAATAAATTAATAAACAAATTTAAATAAGCATTAATTGTAGACGTTAAAATCTACTGATATTTTAGGGATATATAGTAATTAGTCAATCTTTAGATTATTTCTCATCATTTTTTTTTCTTGAACATGAATAGCAATAATCTTGCTGGAAATTAAATCTGGATGATCTGTCATGAAAGCAGGACATAACGGCTGATCCTTCGTCGAGCCATGGTAATTGATAGAGGTGCACCGATCCACTTTTTTTTCCCGGGATTCGGATCGGGATTCGTGATTTTGTCCTGATTAGGATCGGTAAATGAGTCAGGGAGCCAAATGACAGTTTATTTACTTTGACTATTATTGAAATTGACAATTGTGCAACATAGTTTGGGCATTACCAATTTTTGCAGGATCAGAATTCTGTATCGGTACTCGGTATCGGGGATCGGCCGATCGTTAAAATCAAGGGATCGGATCGGAAGCAAAAATATGTCATCGGTGCACCCCTAGCCTGAGCTGGGGTTCAAAACTGAATCCACCTCCCGTAAAAACCTGTGTGCTTAGTTTTGACGTGACTTAGTAGTGAGTAAGCTGCGAACCTTGTTCCGTTACTGACCAGATCATGAAATCAACATCAGGCAACAGTAAAAAGAAAAAATGTCACGTCCAGTTAAGGCCCTTTCAATTTCATGGTCTACAAATTCAAATTCCACAATGTCCCAAATGCACCATTGTTCAGAATTCTGTGCGTCATGTTGTTCTCTCTACCACCCCCAGGTTTCCAACACTCTTCCATCAGTTACAATCAATGTACATACAAGACACAATTCTGCCGTTTGTCCTGGTGCCATCCACATCAGATGTGTTCATGAGTGCCAATAATGACATTTCAAAAGCCTTCAATTTTCCCCACGACTTTTCCATGCGGGGAAATAACCTTTCAGAACCATGCAAACTATGAACCAAGAGGATGGAGACGAAGAGAGCCCATGTTGCTTTGCACGCGAGTTCTGCGGGCAAAAATGACAGAATTGCCCCAACAAGGTCCAATGCTGTCATCAAAGACCAAAACTAGCTGTATAATAGTCTGAATTTTACATTTCCATTTGGGACACTGTGGACTTTACTATGCCCAAACTAGGGATGTCAATGGTTAAATTGATAATCAATTGACCGATGGTTAATATGTAATTTATTTATTATCTAGCAAATAATTGAAAATGTGTACTTACTGTACTACAATACATTTGCTGTTCCGTGCGTACGCTGCATCGAAGACGACACATTTCTTCCTTCTGGTTCATTTCAGTCCATTACATCCCCAAAACCTCTGACCGTTATAGAATTACGTATTCTGGTATTTCGGTCAGGCAGGCTGAATGTCCTGCCTTGCATGGTACTGAACTACATTACAGAGCAGCGCTAAAAAAAAAAGAAAAGAAACTGCGGATGAACAATCAACAATCGTCCAATAAAATAATTGATAATTGAATAATGCATGTTGACATCCCTAGCATGAACTAATACAGTTATGTAGATACGCCCACAGGGTGGGGGGATGATGCAACAACACAGTTGAGTGTAAACACCTTTTTGGACGACAAAGAAAATATTTTAATACATGTGCATGAATGTGACCCTGTTGATGTCCTTTGCATACTCACCTCTTCACACACACCCACACACAATACACTCACCAGTAGGGCTTGCAACTGCAAGTGCAACTAATGATTATTTTGATAATCGATTAATCGCCCACTTTTACTGACGATTAATCGAATCAGTTTTCAACTAAAATTGGATCGATTATTAAAGGTTTGCAATATTAATAAGCCAATTTTTTTGCCATCTCCACTCATTGCTAACATTTAATTTTTTTTAGTATTAGCACTGAAGAGTAAACTCGAGTATATTGGGCTTTCACCCAAACTGACGTGTTATCGTTATTGCATTAGGGCCATGTCACTGCGAATGGAGACTGGCATTGGGAACGACAAAAATTTAAACACGTTTGAGCAGAAGATGGGCCGAACAAGGTAACGATTAATCGCTGCCGATTAATCGATCATCAAATTAGCTGGCGATTATTTCAATAATCGATCATCATCGATTCACAAGATTCATTGGTTGCAGTTCTACTCACCAGGAACAGAGGTTGTGTCACCTCTGGAAGCATACAGCCCCATTTCAATGATCTAACTTTTAACCTTCAGTGAGTCTGGTTACATTTCTGTCATTTATTTGTGGGGTGGAGAGATCTATGAATGTTCATAGTCAGTGCTCGCTGGAAAGCTCAACTGGTGTAGGGGTGCGGCCTATATGCAGTCTTCGCCGATGACACTCAGATTTTGGTTCACCGTCAGTGGCTGTGTCCGAAATCGCTCCCTAGCTCCCATAGTGCACTATATGGGGCGTACGAATTCTCCATGTACCCTATATAGTGCACTGAATGTATCCCACAATGCACCGCAAAAAGTAGAGAGCATCGGATGTACCCTAGACGGAGCAATATAACCCATAATGCATCACGAGACGTTTTAAAAAAGACCTAAACTTGATAAAATATGACACGGCGCGAGTAAATAGCAACCGACTGCGGCAAATCGTTAGAAATGTACATACTTTTGACTTTTTCTGACGATTGTTGAATTTTATAATATTTTTCATAATTATATTTTATAATTATTGTGACGGCACCATTGCTAGTGTCCGAAATCTCGGCCGTTGTTGTTGAGTGTACTATAAGTGAGTGCACTATATGGGGGGGTAGGGAGTAGGGGATAGGGAGCGATTTCGGACACAGCCAGTTTCTCACTTGACACTCGCTGCAAAAATAATGATTGAAGCGGATCCTTCGATAGTTCCCCATAGTCGTATTAGCCTCAAGTTCCCCACAAAGAAATGGCAAAACATTCAAACTAAAAACCATTTGGTCTGACGACTGAGTCAACTAGAATGTGACTCAAACTCAAAACGACACAATGCAAAACACTCTGCTACCCTACCTTCTCTGTCCATGTAGTTGGGTCCGTATGACCACGAGTTAGAGTCGCTGGGGTTGTGGCGTTGTGGGCGGTTGGTTAGCCGTCAACTAGGTCGATTTCTAACGGTTGAGCAGGTAGACGACCAGCTCGTAAGTGCACATCATGATAGCGGTGTTGGGGATCTGTCTGACCAAATGAGTGGTGAGGCCCCGGTACAGAGCGCGGTAGCCCTCTTCGCGCGGCACCGTGGTGAGAGTCTGGAAGAATGAACGGTACTTGCTGCCTTCCTCTCGTAGCCGGGTGCGGATTACTTCTACACAGAGAGACACAGAAACAGAGACAAGTCAGGGCGCTTGCAGGAATCATCAACTTAAAGGAGACATTTCAAACTTATACTTAGGGCCCGTTTACACTACAACGAATCAAAAACGTTTTTTTAAATTCGTTCGTAAAACGGATTTTTAAGATCTGCGTCCACACACAGGGGATCTGTTCTGGGGAAAACGATTCTGGGAGACGCACGAGCATGCCGCCCCCCCGCCCGAAACTGATTCACTTTGGAAGGCGTTTTACTTTTTTCCCTGTTTTAGGCCCCAAAACGCCGCTGTAGTCTGGATGATACGTGCAAACGACACTGAAAAAAACGTTTTTCACTCTAGTGTGGACACCACTTTAAACCCTAAGACCTCCAAAAAGAAGAGAGTCAGTACTTATTACTATTTTTTTGTAATTATTAGTTATTTTTTGGGCGCAAGCGCCGTTTTTCATTCTTGATTGAGACAGACTTAAATCGGAAACTGGGATGATGAACCGGGGGGCGGTTTGAACCTGCGGCACTGCTCGACCTACGGTCTGGGGGACGCACTCTCTACCCACTCGGCCACCGCGATAGTAGTCAGGATTCCGGAGTCCTGACTACTATCACGCAGTAGCGGAAACACCAAGCCAACTAATTTGTGTTTCAGCAGCACGCAGACAGTAGACAGTAGAAACAACAACAACGCGTTCAGCAGGTGGAAGCAGGTAGAATGGTTAATGAATAGTGCCTAGAGAAACCAAAATTAAATATTTTAATTCTAAAATTGTTTTATTAAAAGTCGTTCAACCTTTGTAGCAACACACCCGACCCGAGTACAGTGCATATCCCTCTGAATATTCTACTTTTTTGTTAAAAATGATAATCCCTGTTTGAATGAAGAGGATGAAACAATGAGAAGGGTGGGTTTGGAACCAGGGGTGCAACAAACGATTATTTTGTTAATGGATTAATCAGCCATTTTTACTGCCAATTAATCGGTTCAATTTTCCTATAAAATCAGAATGATTATTAGCATTAATTATGATTATAAAACATTATTAAAAGGTTTGCAATGTTAATATTACATACTTTTTGCTGTTTCTCTATCTCCATTTTATAGTAATAGAATGAAAGAACCTACTCTTCCAGGCT
>OMKY01060577.1:4982-19575 GCA_900302395.1 Bregmaceros cantori | reverse complement strand
GTACATTCATATAAGAATCAGCTCGGATGAACGAGTGTCCATGCGCCGGTGCGCTGAGGGAAGGAAAGAAATAAGAGCAGGAAACTACTCTGTGTGAATTACGTTAATATTATTTGTGTAACCACCACAATAGCAGATTATTTGTTCATGTTTCAGATCACATCAATTCACAGAGCATATCATAGGATATCACTACAAAGCATTCAGCACATGACTGAACGTAATTGATATGAGTGGAAAATATCGGACGATGATGTGGCCAACTGCAGTAAATCTATTCCCCCGTAAGTTTTGCCAATGCTTACATTGTTGAATGAAAGTAGGTTTTAATCTACACAAAATAATAATGCAGTGCCTCTTAGAATAAGTCATTAAAGCGATCAATTGTTTCATTAGTAAACTAATGTAAATGAGTTACAAGTTCTAAGTAACTAAACATAAACTAAAGTTATTTGATTAAGTAACTAGCTCTTTCATCATCAACCATTTAAACAATAACGTTGCCCCAATGTTTGTAAATCCACTAAATATTCTGCATTTTCAAGCTAAAATTGTGATTCCAAGTTTCTACATTCTAAAACATGTCTTTTTACCCCTTTGGCAGTATGTTTTCCATAAGAGATGTGTGGAAGTCTGTGCTGAAAGACTTGAGTAGGCTCCGGTTAGGTGTCATTCTGTTGAGGTGTCAGGTGGTGTCCTGTCCTCCATTGCATAATGTGGTTTTGGAATGTTTCGATTATACTGCTCAGCTTTGTGGTCCAGTTTACACATTTAAGGCTGTGTAACACTACAGGCAGGATGTATTTATTGTACATTTTGGCTTTGATGTGGAGCAGAATTAGTTTTGACGTAAGGAGTTGTTCGTTGCTAGATTACTAGTTACTAGATTCAGGCCAGGATACCTTAGTTACTGTAACTTAGTTACTGTCAACAGTAAAACATGTATTGGTAATTGACAAGCTGAGAGGGAAGTGTGACAGAGAGAGAGAGGAAGGACGAGCGCGGGTGAAGTGGCGGACGTGGGTAGATTCCCAAACACACGCCTGCTCTTGGCTTTGATGTCCAATTGGGTTCTTAACAGCGCCAACATCGCCATTACCGGCACACACATCGCTTGCCTCCCAGCCCCCCAAACGCTCGTCTCCCAAACATGAAGAGAGAACACATCCCAACAGCAGCGATGATTAAATGTGCAGCTCAACTGAACCCTCATTGACTCTGTTGTCAGAGGAAAAGGAATTGAGCCTGCAGTAACTGTTCCAAACTCCCCGACTTCAACCGATTCCTTCCCACAATCTGCATCTACAACGTCACTTCCAAGACAATGTTGGCTCCCGAATTTCTTTGTGTGGAAATAATGGAGCCAACATAAAGCCTGCCTCAAGGCACTGTAAATCTTATTCCATCTTTAGTCTTGGACATGGGCAACTGGTGTATGGTCGGATGGTTTGTTTTATTAAAATAATAAAAGAAGCCATCAGACTATATATATGAAAATCTATTAACCACAGTCAAAAAAAGTACGAAAAAGACATGTCACGAGAATCCTTCAAGGCACAGTGCCAGGTGGAAGGAGGAGGGGAAGAGAGAGAGAGTGATGGGAAGATAACATCCAAGAGTGGACAAGGTGCAGGCTGAGCGACACCATGCGAGTGGCCGAGGACAGTGAGAGGTGGAGAGAGCTTGTTGCAAAGTCTTCAGTGGCGCCCCAACAGTCAGCCAGACTAAGGGAGCGATGAACTGGTGTATGTGTGCACTTTGTGCACTGCACCCATGAAAGGAGGGACAGATATACTTTGTTTCTGTATTTTCATCACATCTAAAGTAGTTTTTAATATTCAAATCTTTCATATAGCGCCATTTTTCAATTTATTTCACATGACCCCATGCCATGTCCCTAGCCTCACACACATTTGGTGCACATGTGAAGCGATCAGAATGTACTGATCGGCTAATCTGCATTCATTGCCATATATTGTAATATGTGCATAATGTTAATTATAATAAAACTATGAAGAAAACTATTATTTTAATGTATTATTTGAATATCTACATTACATTACACGACTTCCACGTTAACATTAGACAACTAACTAGGTGAAATGTTGTGCCATTGGTAATGCCTCTGAAAGAAATTAGCCAGTAGTAAGTGTTCCTAACTTCCCTGCTTCAACTCATTCCCACAACAAGCATCCACAACGTCGCATCAAAAATGCGTACGATGTTGGCTCCTAAATTTCCCATCTGTGAGAATAATGGATCCAACGTGAGATCTGTCTCAAAGTCACTGTAAATCTACTTCCAGCTAGTTCTGCATAAACGATGGGGAAGCATCAACATGAAATATTTTCAAGCATCCTTTCAGACATTTTAAGATGATAATAAATCAGAGACGGCACCTTAGCGTCACTCGAGAGTTTTCACAAGAGTTGATTACAAGGATGCTTGGAATAATATTTCACCAGGAAGTTTGGAAATTAGAAACTTTAAAGGTATAATGTATAACATCTGGCCAGTAGCAGTAGAGCTGACTATAAGGCACATTGAGAAAGAAAGGGGGAGAGACAGAGAAAGGAAAGAGAGAGAGAGAGAGAGAGAGAGAGAGAGAGAGAGAGAGAGAGAGAGAGAGAGAGAGAGAGAATGATAGACTGTCGAGAGAGAGAAGAGTGTGCGAGAGAGAGAGAGAGAGAGAGAGAGAGAGAGAGAGAGAGAGAGAGAGAATGATAGACTGATGAGAGAGAGAGAGAGCACCCCAGAATTTAATCTGAACCCCAGCATTGCCAAATCTAGCTGCAGTCAAGTGTGGAGATTATTCAACTGACATTTCAAATTTCATGCGCATTGTCCAATATATTGCATTATAAACAAGTACAAATTAATTTTATTCTATCATATTTAGGTAATATTATTTTTCAATGGGGGGCAGTCAGGAAACACGGAAAAAAAACAACTACAATCACACGCCACTAGGGCAGAAGCCATGTTGTTGTGCAGAGATTAGTGATGCCCCTATTTTAGCATTTGTGTTGTCACTCAGAGTAATTAAATGGTAGCTATGATGAAATTAATCTAGGCAACAATAGGCAACACTAAAATAATTACTAGTAATACCCTGCTGGTTGTCAACAAATGAATCAGTAAGCAAGTAATAACCTGGTGCTATAGATACTATTCACCAGTTAATTACTTGGTAAATACTGATTACTTCCAAGTAGTTACCACGTAATTACATGGTAATTAATGTACCGTAAAATAAAAGTTTTACCAATGTTTTATATGAGTAATGGAGACACTAACATTCACTATCAAAAAGTTGGTGAGAAAAGTGAGGTAATAAGGTAGACAAACATCCAGATGGACATGGGCTCCAAACTATGCACGGTATAAGGTTACACAAAGGTAATTAATCTCCACTCTAGTGTCCCAGTAATGTCTAGTCTGGATGGAACAGAAGTCAACCTCTGGGGCCTCCAGCAATTAGGACGGAAAGAAGAAGAAGTGTTCTGTCTGTGAAGATAGGAACCCAATCAGTCGGTTGAAGTAACAGTACAAGGTTTGGATGTTTTTTGGGGGGAAAAACGTCCAAACCAGACTCTGGAAATTCCCAACAAGAAAACTCTTCTCTACAACAAAGACTGGCAAGTTTCTTGTTGCTATGTTGAAAATGTCCATACATCGTGTTGTGGACTATGATTTCAATTCCTTGTGGTTGTGGCTTATTATGGTTTATGGGTTATATCCAGCAAAGAGTACCCTCTCAGTAACCCTCTGTATCCCTTGCTCTTATATTTCCTTTGCTCAAACAGGAACATCAGCATCTCTGGCCACTGCCCAAGCAGAATATCTGGTCCCCTTCACCAAAGGAGGCCGAGGCAGGATAGATCTAACATGTCCACTCAACTGTCCACTGTGTTGGCAAGGTGGCCTGTCTGTCCCTCTCTCTGTTTGTTGTCCGTTCATCACAATACCATTTACACTGCCACATGTCAATGCATTTCGTTCATGAAAGCATTTTCCTATTTTCCAACTTTCCAACAATTGTAATGTCAACAAATTATGGAGGTTTTTTTTTGTGAAATGGTGGGCATTCTTCTTCCTTCTATCTCATCCTCTATTGAAGGAGTTCTGTCATTACCTACTTTAACACTGTCCACAGAGGACTTAACGGTAGCAGAGTGGTTAGAGAGTGCGTCCCCCAGGCCACAGGCTGAGCAGCACCGCGGGTTCCCCTTGCCGGCTTTTCTGCAATGTCTCCCCCCGACCCTTGAAAAGAAGAGAATGAAAAATGGCGCTTGCGCCCAAAAATGTACTTTAAAAAAAAGTCCCACCTGTTTCTTCTTGAGGGCCTTGAGTTTGGTCCGATCGCCCCTCTCCTTGCTGGCCAGCAAGGCCTTGGTGACGTTGGCTGTCCACTGGATTTGGCTGGCTGTAATCACCATCTGGGCAGGGAGGGGAGAGGGAGAGCGAGGGTTGATGGAGGTAGCGGTCACTGCCACCCACCATCCATCTCGCTGGGTGAACAGGGACAGCGGCGGTCCCCTTCATCGCTCACCCACGGCGATGTCGTTCGACGTTTCAATCAGTAAAAATACAAATCCAAGCAGGCTAATTTAATTAGCTTTGACATTTAATTAATTAAAACTCATGTCTGCTCTCGCTACAGCCATTTCCCACGTTACTAGAAGAACAGTGGGTTTGCCTCACGTCGGGCATGTTTTCCACTACACAGATCCAGTCCTACCCGTCTCAACGTGACTCGACAACTACTTGTGTTGCCCTGCTGCCTCCGTGCGGGGTGGCGTCATACCACCCTCTGACTTCCATCCACACCTCTGGAGTGGCCGACCGGAGCTCCACAGCCCACCCGACCAGCGTCTCCATTGGGTTATGCCGGTGTGGTTGGGCCGATGGAGACACTCAGGCACATGGCTGAGCTCCGGATAAGGAGCTCCTAAGGTGCCGATGGTCAGAGGGCGTAGTGGCGCTCGTCAGTGTCAAGCGGCCGGCAGCCTAACATCACTAATTAAAGAAACACAGCACGAGTTGGAATAATCCCTTATGTGCCAGCGTCTACTAAGATTTGCCAATAGGAATATTAATACAGGATAATACCGGATATTAAACTGCTCAGAACCGAAGCAAATCAGCTGCTGAAATAGTGGTGAAGCCGTTTAACATATTTTCAAAAAATGTTTATTTGTAATTATTAAAAATAATAATTATCAACATAAACCTGATTTATTTAAATATAGTCATGTTACACATTTGCAGGCTACAGTGCTAATTTATTGATTTCCATGGAGACCTACTCAGACAGGCCCCTGATCTATCTAATGGACAATAAGCATCATATCTCCACTTCAAGCAGAAGATGCACCAGCATGGGTCATCATTCTCGGTGCTGATCCAATGCTGTCCTGTTTAGGGTCGGTAGTTTGAGTCCTGACTATTCATAGAAGTTGTCATTGTTTGGGTTGTCTGTCTCTGGTTCTTTTACCTATTCATTTGAGGCACTTTTGTTAAGCCGATATGGGATACCATTGCATTTTAGAGATCTGCGTTTGATTATCAGCATTATTGGTTTGAGTGATGTCAGTCTATGGAGTTCTTTAATTTCTATGTGATCTGTGGGTTAGGGATTTGTCATCCACAGAGATGGCAAAAGTAAGCAGATTTCTTACTTGAGTTAGCGTAAAATGCATTAGTAAAAAAAATCAAAGTAGAAGTAAAAAGTACAGGCTGAGAAAGGTACATATGGAATAAAATAAAGGTATAAAATGCACTTTTTCAATGTTTGCCAATGTTATTGACACACTATTAACAACCTAGCCTAATTCATCTTATATCTAGGGCACACCCAGACTAAATGAAAACATATTAACAGGGATTGTACTCAGTGCGTCCCCTACTGACATTAATATTATACATCTTACCCTACCCCCATTGTTGCGCAAAAAATGTTAAAAAGTAACAAACCTGTATTGGGAAAAGTAAGGCGTAGCAGTGCTGATATTTTTGTTAAAAATCTACTGAGTACAAGTATAAAGTAATCACAGAAAAGAAAGTATTTCAAAAAGTACAGATACTTCAGATAATTCTACTTAATGCTTCATTACTTTCCATGTCTGGTCATCCATTGCATGATGTAGTTTTGGAATAGACTCAGAAATCTGAGTAAAATGGCCGCGTAGGTATATATAATAATGAATATTAAATGCAGATGTTGTGCCTCGTCACTTTGAATGTTGACAACCAATGGAGTGGACGCACCTGCCCAGGTGAGCGGTTGATCCACTGATCTCTCTTGGTGGCCTTCTCCAGGCCGAGGATGCACGTCCTCAGCTCCCCTTTTAGGGAGTGACGCATCTCTGCCTCAATGTCACACAGCCAGCTCTGCTCAACACAAACACACAGACTATGAATAGCCTGAGGCTTCGCACTGTGTTTAATTTATTGATTGCACTTTCAAGCTTTCATGAATCAAATGACTTTGCATGCACTGCTCAGAAAGAAAATCTAGTGAAGAGATTTAGATTAAACTTTTAGGACAGTTTGCAAATGACCTCAAAGAATAATTATTTGTGCATTAAAGGAATAGTAGAGAAGTCCCGATCATCCTTTTTATTTTTAATTCCAAATCCTGAGTTCCGAAACTGCAAAACGTGGTAGTACCCTAATTATTCCATGCATGTGCATGCATCTTGCTTCCAAATAAAACAATAATAATTGATTAAACAAATCTAATTTAGATAGTGAAAGTGACACAAGTGGAGCACTCCTGATAAGCCAAAAATCACTATACAGATCTTTACAATTTCACAAAAAATTAAATTAATTAAATAACATTAACATTGTTATTAAATAAATTAATAACAATGAAATGAACAAATGTACATTTTTAAAGTCAGCCTAGTAGTAGTAGTAGTAGTTTATTGTCCCACAAAGGGAAATTCGTCTTGGGGTGCAGCGTCCTACCTCGACAGGTTTCTCCAGAGGGATGTAGTCCATGAAGTCCACAAACTCTCCATCAGCAGAGGTCATGCCCTGGGCCTGAGACTTTGCCAGACCCACCTGGAAGAGGATGGAATTATATTTCAAACTCCCACTAGGCAGTGATTCTCCAATCTCTGGTAGTAGTTGTATTAACATTAGTGTCCAGGGATGCTTGGCGTGGGATGATGGTTTGTAAGCCTTTACGTACCATCATACAGCAAATATTTGGCTTTAGTCACACCTGTCTACTAGCTGGTGACCACCGTGAACACTGGTTAAAGTTGACTAATGCCTAAAAGTAAGTGAGAGACACATCTATAAAAGCCATGGCAACATCAGGTGCCTTAATTTCACATTCTGAACACTATTTAGGGAACTACAGCTTGTGAATGGGTTTAAGCACAAAATACAGGGGCCTGGCATTTTGTCCTGCCGGGTGAAACACACTTCCTATGACTGTATATTTCCCTATGTAAAGTGATCGTAGTGGAAAGAAGTGGCTGAATTGGTCACACAAAACGCATAACGTTTCAAAATCTGCTTACTACAGCTTGTACTGTGACAAATCACACATTCAAAAATACTACCATCTGCCTGACATCATGAACACTGTGTTAGTATCTAAAGGACTGCACTGTGCGTGTATCTAAGTGTATGGACCTTAGCGATGCGCAGACTCTTGATGTTCTCAAAGCACTTTTTGAGGTGGGGCTGCACAGCTTCTGGGTTGCGCGACTGGCCCAGCACCTCCAACAGATCATCGTTGGACAGGAAGTAAAAGCGCGGGAACACCTGCGATCAGATCATAGATTAATTAGCTTCAATCCAGTAGCCTTTCCAAGCTTCTCTGATCTCTTCAGTGGCAGTCAAAACTTCAGTGGACAAAAAAATAGCAGTCTGGCATCACTGAACGAAAAGTCTGCCAGCAAAAAAATGGCTGCATGTCCCACAAGGACAGGGTTGTGACCTCTGAATGTTGTGTAACTGGCAAAGCTAAATGGAAAGTGACTTTTTCTAATGGTGGAGGAGAGTCATATTTTCAATTTGATGTCTGATACATGATAATGCTGAAGCACTACATTTTCCAGTCAGTCTAACGACCATGAATTTACTTGGATGATATAGCTGCAAGTATATACCATAATTCAAATTGCAATTGTACCAATGTTTTAACTAATTATGCCAAAAGGTAAAAGCTTAGTGTGCCGCAGTAGCTCAGTCTGTTAAGACAGTGCACTACGAGGCACACAGAGGGTCGTGGGTAAGATTCCCCTCAACGAAAGCTTTGCCACATGTCTCCTTCTCCGCCTTCATCGCCCCTTTCCACCCAAATGGGCCTCAAAAATGCATTAATGTAGAATATGATGTCATATTTTCTATTCTAAAATGAACTTTGCATTCTGGTCTTTGATTTCTGCTACAAAAAAAAATTTTGCTCTTGACTCTGCATCGTCCCAGAGCTGCTTCATACTCTACGGAAAAGTATGAAATGCACCTGTCTGTACATAACGTTGCCTTTGTATGTAGCGTTCATACTGAGTAGGCGTATAGGGTGCAGACAAAATAAGTATACGCAAAAGTGCCTTGTCTCACTATTAAATACTAATCTAATCTTCTAAGTGGAGTATGTTTTTTGTGGTTTTGGAAATGCAAGAATTAGATTATTTCCAATAGTTTATAATGTAAACTACTCTTCTTCATTGATATTCCAGAATAAGAACACTTCTCCCACTTTACTGCCCTCACCATTTCTGGTGGTAATTTGAGGTATTGCTCCATTTTCATCTGGAGCTCTGGAAAGCTAAGCACTCTCAGTACAGACAACCCACCCCCTCCCCTGGATGAAATCACCTCTGGGATTGGATGATAACTGTCTGCATTGTTCCCACAGAGAGTCCCCCTAGTTCCCGTAGAGGAGGGGTTGTTCAGTAGGTAGATCACAATGAGTAGATGTGCAGGGAAAATGCATTTGCACGGAGTCTGCAACTATATAAAATGACTATTTTACAGTGATTAGATTAATTTGAATCTAAACAATGTGTTACAGTAAATGACTGTACCCTTGCTTCTATCCTGCAACCTAGGAATAAATAACTGTATTTACAGTAAATAAAAACGCATCTACATTGAAAAGCAATACACTTATATTAAGCATTTTCATTTGAAATGTTATTTCATTTGAAATGTCATTTAATAATGTCTACATTGAAAAACTAAAACAAAAAAATCTAAAACTGAAATTGAAACACTAAAACTCGAAAACTAATGTCAAAGTGCTAGATCTCACCTAATTGATCATTTGAAAAATAGATCTTGGACTGAAAAAGTGTGAGTGCCCCTGGCGTAGAGCATGAGGCCTTAGCATACAGCATGGCGAGGGTCGCTGTGGATGAGAGGCTGTTCTCGACTGCCTCCCATGTGCCTTAGAAAAGTGAGAAATAACTCAGTTAATTAAACAGCATCTAACCTGTCGCTTCGTCTCCAGGTAGGCATCCAGTGCACGTTGGATCTGCTCCAGTTTAGCCGCCATGTCTGACAGAGTCTCCTGGAGGCCTAGGGCAAAGACAAGACAACATTTCTAAGTATCGACCATCTGAAGATGAAAAATATGACAACAACAAAAGTCCTCTGCATTTAAACATCAGAAGCATGGGGGGTGTGGTGGCAGAGACAGGCCAATGTCTCCCCCTGAAACCTCATCCCAGTTTCCGATTTAATCCTATCACTATTTCTCTCAAATAAAGAATGAAAATCTCCACATGCCGTTGTTACAGTAGTTCATAATCAGACTGCATATAAGTAGGGTTTTAAAAAAAAAATCCCTTAGGGGACAAAAATCTAACTTAATCTAATATTATTGAAGTGTTCCATTTATTTAAATATTGATATTTCATCAATTCAGGATGGATGTAGGCACTAGAAATATGTGTGCCTGGAATTGCATGTGGTCACCATAGCTAGCAAATCCAGTTCCAGTAAAAATCCTGCCACGTTTTGGTTGTGCACTGCAGACGGATGTTGTCACCTGTTTGCAGGTGATTAGCAGACCAACCTGACTGCACTAATCAGGATCAGCTGGTATTGAGCCTGTTTGCAGTGCACAGGTAGTACCAAAACATGGCAGCAGCTTTACTTTGTGGAACTGGAATTGCCATCTGGTAGCTTGTAAAAAGGGTTTTGCTGCTTGCACATTTACAAGGTTACAGCCCTCGCCATGATTGCATTTATTCAACACTTGTTACAATCCCTTACTTCTAACAACAGGTTTTGTCATTGTTATCAGCAACGCTCAAACAAAATGTAAGGGGATGGTGCGCTGCAGTAGCTCAGTCTGTTAAGACTACAAAGCACACAATTGACATAATGGCACATTATGTCAATCAGTTTGCTTCACGTCACCAACAACTTTGTCAAATGCCTTTTTGCCACCACTTTGAGTCGGTTCTCTCTGTGAGACGAGATATGACCAGAGTTTGGTACAGTACGTGGCCACGTCACTTGCTCCGCCTACTGTGCTGTGATTGGATAACTTAAAAAAATAATACTCCCCCCTCCACCAGACCCCTTTTTGATACGCTTGACACCAGACCCAATGTTTGTTCTGGTCGCGTGCGACCGGTGGACGATTAGTTGGTTCTGGCTTGCCAGGCTAGATTAGTACCAGGGTGGTGGGTGCCCCTGAGTGCGTTGTTGTCCTTGTTCAGGCGGTCCATGACCTCCTTCCAGGTAGAGTTGACCTTGTCAAAGGCGTGGGAGTCACGTGGGAGCTGCTGTCGAATGTCCTCCCGACTGAAGGTGTTCTGGGGGTGAACACAAACATCCGATGTTTGATGGCCACTTATTCAATCAGACAGCTTAATTTATAATTAATATGAAATGTGATGCTTGAGTTTTGTACAAGCCTCCAGGATAAATGAAAATACTCACAAATGTTTTGGAAAGCCCTATCTTCAATAGGGCTGAAACGATTATTTCAATAGTCGATTAGTTGTCGATTATTGAAATGATTAGTTGACTAATCGGTTGGATGATTTGTTGGATGATTCGTGGAATTACATAAGATTAATCATTAAATATAATGTATTAATATCAAATTTAAGTGGACCAGTAGGGGTTCTGTCAACAGAAAGCTGCCGAAATAACAAGGACTCAATTTCTTGGCAATTAACGATTATTACATTTGTTGCCGATTAATTCTATAATCGATTAGTCATTGATTTATCGACTAATCGCTGCAGCCCTAATCTTCAATCACATCGATTCAAAACGTTCGCAAAAGTAGATTGTGTATGTGTAGGCAGACAAGCATACATCATCTATCCCCCCAACAACTAGAGCAAGTCAATTAAGGAATAGAAATAAATACTGAAAGATTAAAACATGAAAGATGGAACAAAAACGGTGGAGACAATGCTGAGGTTACAAGTGGAGACCGCCAAATGACCGCCAACGCTCTAACGTGGGTATGAAATGTATTGGAGAGTGATGTGCTACTTTACCCTCACATAGTGCTAGTGTAGTTGGCTACTGTCACAAACACTCTACTTCAGAAGAAAGAAAGAATGAAATAAAAATAGATAGAAAGAAAGAAAGAAAGAAAGAAAGAAAGAAAGAAAGAAAGAAAGAAAGAAAGAAAGAAAGAAAGAAAGAAAGAAAGAAAAGAATCGAAAGGAAGAGAATGGAATGAATGAAAATGGTAAATAAAAAACATAATAAAAATAGGGAAAAAATAAAATCAAAATAAATGATTCAAATAAATAGATAAAGACAAAGAAATTAAAACGGGAAAAACAATCTGATAAAATAAAAAGACAGATGTAATAATATAAATAAATATAAATAATTTTAAAGAATGAAATAAAGAATCACAATAAAACACTAGGAAAGAAAGAAAGAAAGAAAGAAAGAAAGAAAGAAAGAAAGAAGGGGGTAAAAAAGAAAAGGAATCAAAAGGAAGAAGAGATAAATATAATACAAATAGGGAAAATAAAAGACAAAACAAATTATTCAAATAAATAAATAGAAGACGAAGAAATGAAAAAGAACAATCTAATAAAATAAAAAGACAGATGTAATAATGTAAATAAATAAAAATAATTAAAAAACAAAATAGAGAATGACAATAAAACACTGAGAAAGAAAGGTTGAAATATTAAGACAAGCAGCTGTCTCTGTGCCTGAAGGGTAAAACTGGTCCGTGTCAGTCCAGATGCAAGTGTAAAATATTTGACTTGGCTCCCCAGAAAATTGCCAATTGACTTGAGCGTAGCCGTGGTGTGTCACGGAGGAACAGAAATAGAGCATTATATATTGTAGACTGACAGGCCGACAGGAACACGGACACTTCTCATCAGTGATATGCCTAATACACGACCCCTAAAGTCCCTGGCCTATTTCTGACAAAGCAACAGGGATTGACGCAGGTTTGAAGCACAAGGCAAGAGTGACATCATCCCGTCAAGTAACACACAGCGGAGGAAAATGCACAGCTTATATCAGTCCGAATTTGGGGGACATTCATATGATAGAAGAACAAGGTTAGAAAAAAAAAAAAACCTTCCAATGCCTCCAAATATGGAACACCAGTACCCCAGTTAGGGGGACAGTGTTGACTCAGAATTTACTGCTATTGACAAGTGTGTGACATGTCGGCCATTAAACACTTAAACACTTATTCATGAAATACCTATTATCAACATTTTAATGGATAAATACCAGTCCAGTGACCTGTGTCTGCCTCTGGACCAATGTGGCCACAGTTACTTTCCAGTACAGGAGACACTCAATAAAAAGTGGGTTATAATTGACACCCTGTAAAACAGAGTTGTGAACTTCTGACATATGACTTTGACTCAGCTTTGACTCTCACAGCACTCATCATGAGCAACATTTTTTATAAAATAAAATAAATCCTAGTATTTGTATTACATTTTACAAACTGGATAATACATCAAATCATATTCACCCTGGTGCAAAAACTGCAAATAAACTGGGATAAATGGTATCTTGTTCACTTTCAATCAGACAACAGTGGTGTGCAGGATGTGTGCGTGTGCGCACACACACACACACACACACACACACACACACACACACACATGCACACAAGAGATTGTATGCAAGCGGCCAGCGCTCGCACAGACACAGAGTAGCTTTAGCTTACAGTTCTCTTTAGATTGAAGAGGGCAGCTTTAATCAGATTACTGCTTTTCACAATCAAGGCGTTAGATTACTTGATACTAAAAATGACAGCGAAATTGGAGTAACGCGTTACTTAGTAACAGATTACTGACATCACTGCTCTGTGCCGGGAGACCAAGCTTTGTGTATTTGAGAAATCAGATTCAGAAGCGTTTCCATAAACTGCTCTTCAGTAAAGCATGTCCGTGCAGCACAAGGAGATAAACAACATTTTTGAGTGTTTGCGTGTTCCGAGGCTAATTGTGCTGGTGTTTGGGTGTTTTTCAGCACTAAAGAGCATGACGCAAAGCCAGCAGTCCCATGTGGCTGGTGACCCCTGGGCTTGCCCCGGTGGTGTATGGCGCGCTATGACCTCATGCTGGCCCACTAATGATTTATAACAGCACTAATGAGTGTGAAGTACACAACGAATAGCCAGCGGTCGAAACACAAACACACACAGCCCTATTTAATTCGATTAGATTTTTTTTTGGCTTTTATACAAATGAATGTTGTCGTTTGCTTCGCACAATTATGAAGAAACAGACAAGATGCATTGTAGATTCATTAGCTACCTCGACCAACTGGCTACATTTGAAGAGGGTGGATTGCCCCAAAGTGGGCCACTGCCTAATGTGGAACACTCAAGTTCCAGTGGCTCTGGTTCCTGCCTAAACTAATGAATGTCAGGGAAAATATGCTAAAAGCAAACTATGAACATTAAGTTCAACTGTTCAACATTACATTTCACTGTCCCACATTAGGCAACTGACTGTCCCACATTAGGAAGTTGCAAAAAGTTGCCCATATTAGAGCAATTGCAATTGTTTGTAATTGTCGCTAATACTTATTTAACTTTTTTAATGTATTTTTTGAGGCCCATCAGACCACTTTCAGCTTTATTCGGGATTAGTTGGCAAAGGATGAAGAAGGGGGCGGAGACCTGCAGCAGAGCTGTCGGTGAGGGGAGGCGAACTCCTAACTCGCCGCACCATCATGGCATAGGCACGCTTAGTAGTGCACTGCCCTAACAGACTGAGCTACTACGGCGCACACTTCTACTTATTCGTCGTACGTCTTGTGTGCAAAGTAACTCAGTCACATGATTTAGTTGTGAGTTCGCTTCCCCTCACTGACAGCTTTACAGCTGGTCTCCAACCTCTTCTTCAACTATTTCCAGCTAATCCTGAAAACGGATGGAAATGGTCCGAATGCGCCTCAAAAAATACATTGAACAAAAAAGTAGGGGTGTGTGCGGTGGTAGAGTGGTTATAGAGCACGTCCTCCAGACCACAGGTCGAGCAGTGCCGTAGGTTTCCATACCCTCCCCAGCTTTTCTGCAATGTCCCCCCCCCCCCCCCCCCCCCCCCCCCCCCTTTTCTCTTTTTTTCTCTCTCTCTCTCTTTTAAAAAAAAAAATA
>OMKY01060573.1:5223-31574 GCA_900302395.1 Bregmaceros cantori | reverse complement strand
GGAAGTAGTTGAGCTTTATTCAAAGATTCCCGCTACCAACTCCCTACGACATGACGTCACAACATGGCTCATTGATCTACAGCACATATATATTACCAGTACACTTATTTTGGCTTCAAATGCATGAATTGTATGACAAAGTTGACTAACTATGGAAACATTTCAGAGCCACAACACAGAAATGGATCACAAATCATCACCTTATAGATCACATAGAAATACAGAATAACATCTCAACAACATATCTCCTCTTTCTTCTTTCTTCTTTCCAGTCCTCCATTAAAGGAGTTCTGTAGCCAATCCCAATTACCGTCCTTAACTGGGCAATCAAGGTTGAAAGGTAGTTAGATAAACGGCTGCTATATTTCTTAAATTAAAATCTAAAAACAAAATTACTTTTGTGAAGCGCCTTGAGGCAGCTTCGGCTGCGAATTTGGCGCTATATAAAAATCTGAGTTGAGTTGATTAAAAATAGAGCCCTAACATTAAGTGCTCTAGGATAGGCCTAGCAAAACTCTGAGTTAAGGTAAAAGAGGGTAAAAGAAAAAGAGGCATACAACGTTGGCCCAACAACATCAAGGAATGATCAGGTCTTAAAATACCACTCCTTAACAGAACAACACTGGACAGAAACCTTTTGAGAAGGAGCACACATTTTGGTGCACATTCTGCTGCACGCAGAAATAGTGAAATGTGATTATTGCAATTGGAAGCGTTGCAGGCATAGAGTGAAGTCTTGGAAGAGGGTGGGATCGAATGCAGGCCAGGCACGTCTAAAGTTAACCAAATTTGTGATTCACACGCACCTCAAAATACACGACGACGGAAAGCCTGACGTAGAACGTGCAACTCAGCGTCCCAGCTCGCGCTGCGGCTGCTGCCCTTCGCGCCCTTTGAGTCACGCCAACGTCCCGTCCCCGCTGTCCGCCATGTCTCCTTCCTTCCTTCCCGAGTTTACCACGCGAGCACATAACAGATGTGCTTGCGATGAATCGATCGCTGTCCTTATTGTTTCAAAAAAGGAGTGGTGACATCCTAAAAATAGTTACATATTTACACATAAGTGCAAACCTGGAATCCAACATCATTTCCAAACTGAAATATTGCTGAGAATTTAAATATTAAACCGAACAGTAATACTAAACATTCAAATCAAGGGGGGAATAAAAGGCAATTTATTTCTTAGTTTGCCTGAATTAGTCATGCACCGTCTCTGGGCACAATGCTTGCCAAGCGACTAATTTTGCGACACTGGAAGTCGGACACGGCTCCCACCGTTGAGATGTGGCTCAGAGAACTGGGTGAGGCACTTGGCCTGGAGAAACTGAGGTACGGTAGAACGAACAGGCTGGAGGTGTTTGACAAGTCATGGAGACCGGTGATGGACTACCTGAATGGACTGAGGACAAAGTGATTGTTGCTGCTGTATCGTCTTTGTTTTTTGTTTTGTTTTATGTTTTTGTCTTTTGTTTTGTCTTTAGTTTCGTTGTCATAAAATTTGGAAAAATGTTTAAAAATAGACAATTAGTGGCAAAAAGTTTGGTGGCCACAAACCATCCACCTCAAACGAAGGTTTTGAGGTGGAGCTGTACAACATAGAAAAGTAGGCTGGATTGCATTTGGAAAGAACAAACGACTCAACTACATCAAAGCAAATTTTGCTACAAATCAAAGCCAAAATCTACAATACTTTCGTACTGCTGGTAGAAGTGTGCAACTGCAACACAATCAAGATATTCAAAAACCACATGATGCGATGGTTGACAAATCACACTGACAGACCATGGAAATAAAATAACTCTGCAGACTGACGTCTGCAGACGACTGACGTGATGGCGCCAAGCGACAAGTAACATCTTTGAATGGTCAGGACTCGCACTACCGATGAAGCACATTCTGCTACAAGCCGACAGACATTTGGTGTGTTGCCAGGGAAGTGTTGGAAAAAGCCTTTGCTGCCCTACTGAGCAGCAATTGCCACAGTGCTTCCACACTGAAGGAAGAATGAGTTGCACCCTTTCTGACAACCTGCTTGTGCCACTTAACCCTTTAACGGCTTTGACTGGCCTACAGTTTTTGGGTGTATAGACATACATATTTATGCTTTGGTTTAACAACATTTTTCCTACAATCTAGCAAGACTTTATTGTCATATCATAACCAGTTATCATTACATAAAATCATTTTTTATAAATGTAGCCCTTCAAACATTATGGCAAATTCTGTGGCATGACAATGGCAATCGCTGAAAGATTTAATTGACCTAACAACTCTCACTCTACTACTATCTCTCATCTAAGACGACAGGTAATGGAACAACGTTCATGCACGCTCTGCTGCACGCTGACCTCAGCAACACATTCCCAGATCGCCCTCCTCACCTACGCTGCTGTGGTCCACGATGGTGTCCATGTCCTGAAGGCCCCACTTCTTGTACGCCAGAGGTGGCGGCTGGATGCTGTCACTGCCCGCCGCTGCCGCTACAAGAGATGCAAAGAGAGTGTGAGAAACAGTTGCACAAAACGCAAAATGTCTAGATGTAACACAAAAACAAGCATTTAAAAAGACTGAATCTGGAGTCAGCCGGGTGTATTATTGTGAATGTATACATGCACGACGTGCCGGTGATATGATTGGCCAAGAAGGTTGGGGTGATTATTTTATTAAAGTTTTGGCATTCAGTCGTTAATAATGTAGGTGTCATGTATGCAGGGACATCTGATATCATAACTAGGGGGCCAATAACGAGAAAATTGGCGCGTCACTAATTCTACACTTCACATTAGAGCCCTGCACCCCCCCGGGAGTCCCGCGGGACCCAACACAAAGCAGTGCGACGCAAATATTGAAAGCTCATTGCGGGTGCGGGCGGGACGCAGAGCACACAGTGCGGGTGCGGAAATAAGCTGCAGTCCCGCAAACTAAAAACGTGGCTTGCGGCGCGAATCATTCTCGCACTGCAAGGCGGCGAGGCAGCTGTCACCCGCCGCCTTGCGGTGCGAATCATTCTCTCGGTGACGAGTGACAGCTGTCCCGCCGCCGACAGGACCGCGGGAGATGAAATAATAAAAGTGGCCCGCTGCCATGCTGTGAGCTCCGGGACCGGGGCAGCGACCCACGCACACCCGCTCTGCGACGTCCTATCTCCCTCTCTCCATTTGTGAAGAATGAATAACGCCGTGGTCAATATTATTATTAATATATATATATAATTATTTTAGCTCTGAGATTATCCAGGAGAGTGAGGGTACCTCGTGCCACTTGATTCCTGCAGGCACGGAGTGACTGGAACAGGCTGAAGCCATCGATAGTGACCAGGGCAGAAGGGTAGAGGATGCTCAGTTCCTCATGCTGAGAGCCACACACAACAATACACATGAGTAAAATCCAACTTGTGTAATTTCGAATGTCAATAGACCCAATTCTCATCTGTGTGAGCTTTTACCTTCTCTGTAACTCCAGGGTGACGGGGGATTTCGTAGGTGCGACACTTGAGTTTTAATACTGGGTCTTCGTTCAGCAGTTGAGCCAGGAGTAGCACACCGCTCTGCACACAAAGGGAACACAAACAAAAACTGGTTACAATAGCGTCAGGCACACTCAGGATATATATATATATATATATATATATATATATATATATATATATATATATATATAAACGTTGACTTGACGCAGGCCTCTCAATAGCTTACCTCTGTGTAGAAGCGAACATAACCTGATGAGAATCCCACGACCACACAGGTCCAATCAGGTCTCCCTGTGGAGCTTCTGTACACACACAACATGACGAGAGGGAATTATCTTCCAAGACTAGAACCACTCAGAGATTGCAAACCTGTGCCATAGTGGTACAAAAAAATAGTACTTTTAGTGCTAGCAGTATGTGTGGCAACCCATTATCAATGGAAGTGCTCTCGTAGAGCGATTACGATTGACGCCACATGCTCGCCACAGGCCAACTACACTAGCCTGTGGCCCCAGCGACCCGG
Source organism: Bregmaceros cantori (assembly GCA_900302395.1). NCBI lineage: Eukaryota > Metazoa > Chordata > Actinopteri > Gadiformes > Bregmacerotidae > Bregmaceros > Bregmaceros cantori. The sequence goes on along the minus strand of OMKY01060573.1, from coordinate 27,582 downwards.
AAGTCTGGTCGCGTGACAGCGGTAAGCGTCCAGCGTTTTCAGTTATTTTGGGGACAAACAAACCAACCAACAAATATTGACACAGAATACGCAATAGGGAACAAACTCACACACACACTCACATGCGCACATGTGATATATTAAAGTACATATTAAACAGACGAACAGGCGCTGTTTTGACGTCGCAGCGTTTGCCATTGTGCGTGGCCACCTTCCTCCCATTCGAAACCACAAGCAGTTGAGGCTTCCGATGCATGACAATACGGCGTTGGTCAACAATGCGTCACTACGGAAATCGTGGGGTCTGGATGATTAGCCGTGTTCATGTTCATGGTGATGTTATTAAAACGTGCAAAGATGTGAGGTCATGTCATATGCAAACCACTCGTGGACTTAAAAGAAGTTCACTCACCTCACAAGCATACGAAGGGTTAAGATCACCTCACAAGCATACGAAGGGTTAAGATCAGGGCTTGAAAACGAAATCAGCCCCAGATGCATGGGGCTTAATGACTGACAGTAAAAGTGGACCGAAATAGTCTCCAAAACATAGGATATGTTAAAATATATAGAGAACAGGAAGAAAAACGTTTTTAACCGGTTTTGTGGATTTCATAATGTTCCGTTTCTGTTCCGGAACAGTTGAAGAAAACTTTTCTCGTTTCCGTTTCTGCCCCTCGTGAAATTCTGCAACATCCCGTTAGTTTCCGGTTTTCATTTTCATTCCTTGAACCGGTTCGGAGCCCTGGTTAAGATGCAAATTAAGTTGTCTGCACTATCGTACTCCGTCAGCCTGCCCTAGAGCTGCAAAGTGCCAGTTTAGCAACGCTCTGTGTTAAGCAAGGTGCACACCACCGGCTTTGTGAGCACCCGTGGCACCAGATGGTGAGATTTAGAATGCATGTTTGTTTGTTCCCTTTGCACTTGAAATCTGAAGAAAAATGGATTTACTATCATGCTTCGGAAAACAACGGCAGGAGGGCAAAACGGAACATGCCGACGGTCAAAAGCGGGTGCCGATAACACAGTTTGAAAAGTATGTTTAAAAGATGTGTTTTAATGATTCATGTTAATATTTATTTCAGTTCACTCCTGGGTTGGATGTCATTTGTGCTCAAGTCTGGTGTAAAGGGGGATGGTGAATGCGGGCGAGATTGAGTTGCTGATTGGTGGGCGGGCTGCGGCTGACGGAATGATTTCCGCCCGCACTTTTCCTCCTTATCTTATCTAAAATTCACAGGCACCGGTACCGCAACAACTGGAAAACGTTGGTTGGACACTACATAAGATATCCAGTCCACCTCCACCTCATTTTCTATGACTTTTCAAAGGCCCAGATTTTTTTTCCCCATAACCCTGTATACCGGACTCAAAGGCTGTGTCCGAAACCGCTCCCTATCCCCCATATAGTGCACTATATGGGGTGCACGCCATTTTGTAGGGGTGTCCGAATTCTCCATGCACCCTAAATAGTGCACTGAAAGTATCCCACAATGCACCGCAAAAAGTAGTGAGCATCGGATGTACCCTAGACGGAGCAATTTAACCCATAATGCATTGCGAGACGTTTTAAGAATGACCTAAACTTGAAAAAAATGACGCGGCGGGACTAAATAGCCACAGACCACGGCAAATAATTATAAATGTAGGGGGTTCTGGCTTTTTCTGATGAGCTGTTCGTTGCTGTTGAGTGCACCGTAAATGAGTGCACTATATGGGGGTTAGGGAGTAGGGGATAGGGAGCGATTTCGGACACAGCCAAAGAGTCCTCACAAAAAATTAGGACGAGATTTTGCACATCACTTGAACATTGATACCTGAAAACAAAACAAAAGCGTACCTTTTCTGGCTGGCTAGAGGTATGCAGATGGCACTGCTGATAGACTCCCTGTGAACAGACACACCCAGTTTGGCTTTCAGGTGTAGCGGAATACATTTTGAAATAATGCCATAATTGTTGTTTTGTCAACTGCGGCCCGGCCTAGCACTATTCATTGTTTTACGGCTGTGAAGCCATAATTAAAAGGTTTTGTGGGAAGTTCTGTGACTTGTTTAATAGGTTTGCTGTGGATGGAAAGATGGTCGGATTGGTTTCATCAGTCTTCAGTGGTGTGTTTTGATAGAGAGTTAAGGAAGTATTGAGGAAATGTGCTTTTTTTTCATATCTTTTTAATTGCATTACGTCCATTATTGGACATCATCAAAAAAGGAATCACTGGGGCCGGATATGTATCAAACTCAAACTCCTCAGATAATGAAAAAAATGCCGAGTGGTTATGGACACCGCACCTAATGCGACCCCATTCATGTTAGTGGCGCTGTGTCTATCGCAGCGTCCGCAGTCCCGCGAGTTTGACTACGATCGTCGACTTGTCTGCAATGTCTACCCCCAATCTCTTCAACCCAGTTTCCGACTAATCCTATCCAATAAAGATGGAAAAACGGCGCTGACGCTGGAAAAAAATACCTTTTAAAAAATGTATATATTTTTTTAAGTACATTTCTCAAATATCTACTCATCAGAGTGGATATTTGGATCAGTACTTTGTAGTCTTACTCAAGTAGTTTTTTTACAAATGTATTTTACTCTTACTCAAGTAAGAAATCCCAGTACTTTTGCCATCTCTGCCTGTAACTAGCATAATGCCGCCCAGTATATCTGGTCAAAGGTCCAGAAAAATGAATTAACTGGTAATAGATATGACATGTTGTATTGTTCTCACCCGTCCTCACTGAGCGTGCCACTCCAGGAGACCGCCAGCGTCATCTCCTCCCGCTCTCCTGGACGCCACTTTGCTGGAAGTTAAGGATCACAGGTCAGACACCAGATGGGAAATAGTCACACAAAGACTAGGAATGGGACCATATTAGAGCTGCAACCGATTAATCGATTAATCGATGATAATCAATTATTGAAACAAGCTCCAACTAATTTGATAATCGATTAATCGGCAGCGATTAATCGTTTCATGGTTTGGCCTATTCTCCGCTCAAACGTGTTGAATATATGTTGTTCCAAATGCAATTTTTCCACTGTCAAGGCCCCTATACAGTAAAGACAACATGTAAGCTTGCGTGAAAGCCCAATATGTTATAATTTAGCCTTGGTCTTTCATGATATTACTATAAAATGGAGATAGCGAAACAGCAAAAAGTTTGTAATGTTAACATTGAAAACGTTTAATAATGTTTCATGAATCATAATTAATGCTAATAATTGTTCTGATTTTAAATGAAAAAATTAACCGATTAAACGATTAATCGCAAGTAAAAATGGCTGATTAATCGATTATCAAATCGTTAATCGTTAGTTGCAGCACTAGATCATATATCATGTTGAAAATTAAATCCATTATTTTGTCCCCGCCGGGTGTAAGGCACTTCCCTGTGTCTGTATATTTCACTACGTAAAGTGATCGTAGTGGACGAAAGTGGATGAATTTGTCACACAAAACGCACAACGTTTCAAAATCCGTCATCCACACTCACTGCTTGACATAAGTATTGATGAAATACAGTCAAAATCCGACTTGAAATTACTCATGTGGTCACATGTTCTTCTGGACCAATGAGATGGCTGCTTCCACTGGTAATTCCAGCTTCAATGAGTAAATGGAACGGGTTGCACAGATTATTGAATCATGCGTTTGTGGGGCATAGATCCTAACATTTGGGTGTGGAATAGCACAGCACAAGTTACCGCCATCCTTTAAAAATAACGCCGATTAGACCAGATTGAAAAATAGTCGAAGACACGGCAAAGTAAATGGCACCGGAAGTGGCGAGCATAGACAGTAGTCAAGGAAGTAAACCGGAAACACCTGCTCCTAGACAAGTGTAAAGATGTATGGGGATATACTGTCCTCAATTGAAGAAAGTCATTATATCTATGTAAACACTTTTACGTTTACCCACTAGAGGGCAGTATCAAGCCATGACAATACAAAATAAAAAATAAAAATGCAAAGGTTGTCTGCATTCTTTGACATGTGGTGTGTGTGTGTGTGTGTGTGTGTGTGTGATATATCGTTAAGAATGTTTTCCGGTGCATCATTTTCTCATTTTACTGACAGTGATGGTGTGAAAGGGGGATGAGTGAGCGGGGACAAGGGTACTACAGGATAACTAGACTATGTGTGGGGCTGGATGCAGCGGTCTAACCGACTGCACCACAGAGACAGCCGCTAAAACGTAATATACATTTATAAATAGACTTCACTGTGCAATGCTGACAGCCTGACACTATTTCCCCAGCACCATTGTATGGGACCACACAAATTTCATATTGAAAATTGAAATAGTTAAATAGACATATTTATTACTAAGGTTTTGTATCATGACAGTTTAAAGGTTTGTAAAAACCTCAACAGTTTGGACTTTGGACCACTGCAATTTTCTGATATAGTGACGCTTCATCACTTCTTTGAGGGTGTGGCATACGCACTTTTGCGCATTTGAGATTCACGTGTTCAACGGCCCCTGAACACACGGGGAGCATTGTGCAAGAGCACTAGAGCAGCCAGTTGCTTCGCAAGAAAGTGATGAAGCCGTGACGTCACCCTGCCAACAGGAAGGCACTCCTGAGAATTTATCTGAGCCCATGGCTCAAACCGTCGAGCTCGTTAGCAGTGCCGTCAGCTGCTCAACTCGCACCCGTGTGTGCGCCGCCATCAACTCTCCTCTTTTGTTCATTTTATATTCATAATACTTTGACATTTTTTTAAATATTAAATTGTCATAATTGATGAAAAAAAATATGAATATGAAGAGAAAAAAAAAGATGTGGTATAAATTGTAATGACTGTGTCAGAGTTTGTAGCTTAATTATTGTGCATTTGCTGGTTAAGAAGAGTTCTCTTGGAATAGTTGATCAGTGTTAAAATTGTGTGGGATTTTTTAAAGGAAAAAAAAATCCAAGTGATTAGTCGAATAATTGTTGCAATAATAATACAAATGATAATAAAGGTATTATCACGTGTAAATTCAATTCACTTTTTTTAATACAACTGGGCTCCACTTTAGGCAGTGTATTTATATTATATTATATTATACAGTTTGTGTGTGTGACATACTCGACAGGAAGACCGCTCTGTGGTCGCGGGCGACTACCAGCAGGTCTGAGCAGGGAGACAGTGCCACCACACAGTCCTGTAGCCAGGGGGAGCTCTGCTCCTCAGCATCAGCCTCGGTCTGCACACAGAGAGGGATGGATGGGTGTAAGCTTTCTTTGGAAAACACAGCAGTCAGCTTAGCATATAAAGTTGTTTTAAGAAAAATTGGCTTTTAGGTTTTTTTAGGTTGTTTTTTCATGCCTGCAAAATATGACATTTTAAGCCGTGGAATTCTGCGGAATCAATAAATTGCTCTCCGCGGAATTGGGAATGTGCGTCGTGGAAAAAGGTGGGACTACGTCCCCCCGATCAGTTTTATTACTACTAAAAAGTGAACCGGGCAACGACAATCAATTTTTTTTTTGTTTTGACAGAGTGAGAGAAAGACCCAAGTGTATTGTGTGTATGTATTGTGTGTGTTCCAAAGAAGATGAAACAGAGAGAGCCACACACACGCACATATACACACACTGCTCCGTTCACAAACGGGTCTGGAGGTCTATCAAACGGGTCTGTCTCTCTCTCCCACTGTTCGATGCTGCCGCGACTCGCAAGTTCCTCCTGCTTTGGCAGGAAACTACTGTGCGTCGCTAGTCGCTGTACGTCGAGGTTGCAGAAGAATAACAGCAAAACTGGTGCGTGGCCAGACCGAAGCAACATTTGGCGTGTACGGTTGCAGAAGTATCCGGCCTTAAGCCTTAACATTTAGCACTGAGAGAGTTGATTGGCAGGTGGGGGCGGAGCCTTCTCTTAGGGTCTGCCCCCATATGTTACAGTTTTCGGTTTTCATATTGATGATTAATTAACAAACCATTAAACAAATAATTTGCACACCTGCAAAGAATCATCTCTTCCTTCTGGTCCTTAGCAGATCTATAATATCACAATACTTTTAAGGGAGTTACAAATTTAAAAAAGTTAAATGAACATCAAGATATGAAAAACATCACCACTGGTATTAATTGAACTAGCAATTATTGGTCATACAGGTTAAAGTAAAGGTTAAAGTAATCTGTCTGTTACTTCATTGAAAATTATAATCAGTAATATAATCCTGTTTAATTATAAAAGTAATGTAATGGATTACTTTCAAATAGATTCAATGAAATCAACTCGGAGTTCAATTCAACTCATAATTTATACTTATATACGAAAAAATAGTTTACAAATATTTTTAAAAAATCCAATTAAAGAATATAAAATATGATGCATAGTCCGTTTCCGCATATTTGAGCAAAGAAAACATGAAAACAAAAAATACATATTATCCAAGTTTTTTTGAGCCGACTCAAGAAAAATGATAGCCTCCCGAAATAATCCCAGTATTCCAGCCCTAAATAGCATGCTCTTAGAGGCCATGTAATATTGGACGCAGGAGGAAGTGTCCAACTAAATAAAATGAGTGATAAATGAACAATGCTTCAGGGCTTGAAAACGAAATTATTTTTAAAAAGATCCGTTCCAAGCGGTTAAGGCAGGCATAAGTTTAATGTTTTAGTTCTCGGAATCGTTCCGCCACCAAAATAACGGTCCTGAACCGGTTTCGAACGCAATCATTTTGTTTGTTCTTAAAGTTCCTTATATTGTGCAATGTTACGTTTAGATATAGTTAATACAACATATATTTGGTGGATTTTCAAACTTCAGTGTAAATGTATTAACGCCATTACATTCGCTTCCTCCCAAGTTCCTCGACTGTTCACAAGATGGAGCCCCAGATGCATGGGGCTGGATGACTGACAGTGAAAGTCATTAACTGGTTTTGTGAATTTCATAATGTTCAGTTTTTGTTCCGAAACAGTTGAAGCAATGCTTTTTCGTTTCCGTTTCCGCTCCTCGTAAAATTCTGTAAAATTCTGTTCGTTTTCGGTTTTCGTTTATGAACCAGTTCGGAGCCCTGCAATGCTTTAACTAAATCTCCAGTTCACTTCATCACCCAAGGCCATGGGAGGAAAGAAGATAGCAAACCTGCGGGCTGGCCTCTTCCTTGGTTTCTTCGGGAGCATCCCAATCAGCCTCCCAGTCTGAGGTGTCCCAAGACAGCTCATTCTCTGTGGGGGGTGTGAAGAGGGGAGGGGGGGGCACAATTAGCTTTATTCCCCACGTTGCATATACAAGCAATATAACCACATGGAATTTGTGTTGGACACAGTAGACATACCGGTGAACACAGTAACAAAACAAGCACGCCGTTAGTGGTACGCAGGATTATAGTCATAAAAATTAATATTTTTTGCAATCTGCCGGAGGTGGGACACAAACTTGGGTCTCCAGTTTGGCAGATAGCCACTAACAGCTACACTATCTGAGCAGTAGAGTGGAGGCAACTGTCGCGTGTTGCTGGAGGTCATCGCAGTTTGTAAGCTCATAACAGTTGTCAAACTTATGTTTGTAGGCTATAGAAATGCACCAAAATTTAATCACTTGTTCCATTTAGTCATTTCCAACAACTCTACACAATTTCACCCAGATCCCTGCATAACTTTTCAGTTATCTTGCTGACAGACAAACCAACTCGACTGTTTGGCGCAGGTAATAATAACAATCAGGGCTCCTCCCTTTGTGGTTGCTGCCGATGAGAGCGGACACAGATGACAGTTGGCGCATCACTGTATGCATGTTTTGTCATTTATACTACTTGTTTTTCCCCCCCAATAAGGAAATCTCATGTACAAGTCTGGTAAGGTGGGTGGAGGTGCAATGATTAGTCAATGAGTAGTTATCAGCAAAATAATATACAATTTGTCGACAAATTCAATAAATCAATAATCGCCAAGGAATTTAATTGTTGCTGGTGTCGCCCTAATGCAAATAGTAATAGATAATTTCTGAAAATACTAAATTATGAAAGGGACATAAATGCATATGAATAACATTGTCAACATAATAAGGTGACTGAATTGTAACATGCTAGTGCCCGATTAACACATTTTTAGTTATATTTTTCCTCATTTAGAAGAACCAAAATTTTGAGTTGACAAGATTGGAATCTTTAATTAGATTAAATAAATACACAACTAATCAACAATTATGATATTCTCAGCTTGGCATCTCTTTTTAACGGAATTATTAGCGACATAGGTATTAAAAAAACAAATAGAATTAGTGATTATTAGCCTGTGATGTGTGACATAGGTATTTGAAACGCAGTGACGCAGTCGTTTGAAGGCAGATCATCTCCTATAATTCAACAGTGACCATAGGTCGAGCAGCGCCGTGGATTCTAATCCCCTCTCCGGCTTTACTGCAATGTCTCCCCCTGACTTTTTATCCCAGCTTCCAATTTAATCCTGTCACTAGCTCTCTCTCTCTCTCTCAATGAAGAATGAAAAACGGCACTTGCGCCCATAAAATAACTACTATTGAAAGTGACAGACAGGACAGGGGGAGAGAAAGAGACAGAACAACAGTGAGACAGATAGACAGTGAGAGAGACAGAGAGTACAAGACAAACAACCAGAAATAGCGACACACCGAAAGAAACAGAGAGGAATGGAGAGAGAATGACAGCCAGTATCCGAGATAGAAAGGGAGACGGGGAGTGCTGTGGCTAGGCAAGTGACAAAGAGCAAGAGAGAGCAAGCGAGGCAGCATTGGTGCAGATGCGAGAAATCTAAGCCATCTGAATCTGAATAGAATGACTCATTAGTAGAGCTGCAACCGATAAACCGATCAATCGATGATAATTGATTATTGAAAAAAAAAATTTGCCAACTAATTTGATAATCGATTAATAGGCAGCAATTAATTGTTTCATGGTTTGGCCCATTCTCCACTCATGTGTTGAATATATGTTGTTCCCAATGCAATTTTCCCAGTGTCAAGGCTCTAACAAGGCCCTAATACAATAAAGGCAACACGTAAGCTTGCGTGAAAGCCCAATATGTTATAATTTAGCACGAAAGAGTAGAATCTTTTATGTTCTTACTACAAAATGGAGATAGCGAAACAGCAAAACGTTTGTAATATTAATATCGCAAACTTCTAATAATGGTTCGTAATCATAATTAATGCTAATAATGGTTCAGATTTTAAAGGAAACGATTAATCGCCAGTAAAAATGGTTGATTAATCGATGATCAAAATAATCGTTAGTTGCAGCCCTACTCATTAGAACCATCTTTCCCATAGGGAAGCCTTTTGTAGGGTGGACCATCGCACTCTTGTCCACACCGCTCTCTTATCCGGTGCCTGGTTGCTTCATTTACAAATGTATAAGGCGAAGATCTAACAGGTATGGTACTGGTTGATCTAAGCTAGAATACATATTCACCCTGATATCAATGAAGAATTTCCACTTAGAAAGCTAAAATTGAAATGCAAAAACTATAAACCCATTTAACATGCAAAAATACATGGATTTTTGGTTCCAGGCAAAATCATGCAAACATGGAGGGTAATTGTGCAAAATCCCCTCTATCAAAATCCCCCCATTGGTCACCCGTGACACAGGCAGGCAAGGGCCATGTTTTTGCTTAAATGCTATTAGAAAGCAGAATTGACAAGCACATCCCGCATCTGTTACAAAAGCACAGGCACGCGTGTAACATGGTGCTTTGCGGACACTCCTGGCAGCGTCAATCACCAATATGTAGGCTCATGCAGTACACTGTGTAGGCTGAAATGCGTCTTCGCTCGAGAACCCTCCCACCCAGCGCACCAACCTTTTCTCCCTCACCCAGTTTCTTCCCACACGCAGTGACACTACTGAAGGCCCTGCTTGATATGTTGACATCTCACATGTGTTGACTCTACACCAGTGCCACTTTATAACTTATGCGTTTTTCTTGTTTTGTGTTGGGAGAGTTGTTTCATGCCCAAATAAAATTCCATGTGTGTGCACTGCTGTCATGTATATGCAAAATGGCGAATTAAAATTAATCTTGAATCGTGGACAACTTGTATGTCTGCTGCCGTTAGTACATTAAATCAATCAGCAAATATCGCTATTGGGTTAAAATTCGTATTAGAAGTGTTGACTTGCTAAAACCATCAGCTTAGACGACGACACACCCTCAACAAAAACCGTGAAAAGATGTGTCTACTGTTAATTAATTTCTGTTAAAACAGAGAATGCGTAGCAAGGCTTTTAGCAGTTTTTAAATAATTTCGAAATAATTTGATCCTTACATGTATGGATGTACGATTTATATTGCATCTCGCTTTGTCACAAAGCTACAAAGTGTGTGTGATCTCTCTTGATCCTCCAACAAACTGCTGGTACTGGACTTGCTTTGTCACCTTTTTGGACAACAAGCAAATTGGAGGTACTGGACGGGTCTACAGATGTATAACTGTTTACCAGCGGTGGTGTCCTCCTCCGCCGCAGCGCTGCTGGTGGCTGTCTGTTCCTGGAATAAAAAGTCCCGGACGGTCCGGAGGTCCTGGACACGGCTGAAACCCAGCAAGCAGCAGGACATGGCTCCGCGTTCCGTCCCGAACTAGTCCGGACCGGTCCCGACCTCCAGTAGCAGCGCCACCCGCACAGAACCCTGCTGCTGCTGCTAGCTGTGTACGATACTCGTCCGAGCCGAGTACTCGTACATTAAGCGTCTTTAAACGCCTGGGCGGTGTTCATATTATCTTGCGGTGGTCCCGGTGTGACAGGAAGATTTGTATGTGTTTTTACATCAGATAAAATAAGACAGCTCCCACTGTTTGTGTTGGTGACACACCACCGTTGAGTTTTGACACGTAAATTACTTCCGCCCTTTTTCTTCTCTTTTCGTAACATTGGCGCTATACAAGCATCCATGTGCATACTGCCACCTAGTGTACAACCAGTGAGTAGCCTACCGAGTCGGCTGGTCTTAAATCGGATCATTTTGGCGTATTTTTGGGGCGTTATGTTAAGTTCGAATTCCAAAAACGATCATCTTATTTTGTTAGGGTTAGGTTAGGATTAGGGTTAACGGTTAAGGTTAGGGTTGGGTTAGGTCAAGGTTAAGGTTAGGTCAAGTTCAGGATTAGGGTTAAACTTTATTTATTTGTATAGCACTTTTCATGCAGAGCAACACAAAGTGCTTTACAGAATCAGAACATCGAACAGAACAACGTTACCCACAGTGTCCCAACCCACACAAACTGGCACACACTCAACCATGGACACACACACACACACACACACACACAGACACACACAAAAATAAATATAATACATCTTCAAAGTAAAAGTTACTTTTGTGTAAAAAATCCTCCTGGCTACGTAGTAACTTAAGTTACTTGTGTAAGTAACTTTAATTTGATTACCTCTTTGGAAAAGTAGTGTGTTAGATTAGATTTGGGAAATACTAAAATCAACGACATAACTTTATTGCTCATTTCCCTCTTTGGTATATAATAAAATGCACGCTAGATGGCGGCAGTGGAGCGCTATCATCAACAAAAAAAAATAGTAAACGTAGTCTCTTACATTTTAAAATATCGAAGCAGTGGAAAATATCGAAGTGCAGCAGAACCCCGCTTCTCTGCTGCACTTGAGGCAGATCCTTGGTGTATACATGAACACTTTTGAATTTTATTGTGAAACAAGTATAAATCTTCTTCCTAATTGGGTTGTATTTTACTGGTAATGGAAAGTAATCTAACTCGTTACGTGCATCAATCAGTAATCCAATAACATTTTATAGGTTGAAGAACCGCCGTAAGGTGGGGGAAGAAGGCACGACAGGAAACCTCTAAGTTGCTCTTGCGATATCTTTCTTTCTGGACCGGATCAGAAAAGAGAGAGATGGCTCACTCCTTAGTGAGTAAGAAGTAAGGAAGTAAGGAATCTGGGTACTTTTGACATCTCTGACTATTGGCAATATCTTTGATGTAATGTGTTCAATGTTTTTATGTGCACCATGACGCGGAGAGAAAAGTAATTTCATCTGTGCTGCATGGCAACATATGGTACATGTGACAAATAAAATGACTTTGACTTTGACTTTCTCAAGTGTCTTGTCGTCAGCTGGCGTGCAACACACATTCGCCATATTTTTTAGGAAGTAGACATTTTGCAAAGGAAGCGTCATGTGCAAATCTTGCCAAAACAAATCCATTATCCAGTGTGAACTTCCATGACAAGAGTTTGACAGCCAGCGTGTTATATAGCAGCAAAGGTCAACCCCAGCACCTCCATGTGTATCCTCCATGACGGTGCTATAAACAGCCCACCTTGGTTCACATCCTTTCTTACGCCTGGCGTAGAGCCAGTGTGCCAATGGGTCCTCACCTCAACATCCTACCTTCCCACACTGCACACACACACACACACGCACCACGGCACAGATAAACGCATACACACGACTGATGGGAATTCCGGCTTGGCTCAAGTCCCCCGCGAACAGCTGCTTGCAAACGACTGGCCATTGGCAACTCACGTTTGCCTTTTTGGGGGATTTTTTAAATGTTGATTTTGAATTTTCCCCAAAAAATATGTTCACACACACACGCACAGTAATGGTGGCAGCTGTCATGAAAGGCGTTCGACCATGATCGATTGGGAGCAATTTGGGGTTCAGTGCCTTGCCCGGGGGAACAATCTCGCATGGAGACTACCAACGTCTTCAGGCCTTCAGTGGAACAATCACTCTACCAGCTGGGCTATAGTCAGCCCTTAGAAACATTTGAACCTATTGATGGCAAATATATTGTAACGCGAGTGCCCCCTCGTGGAGGAGCTGGGGAATAGATCGAACCAGGTCGGCAATAGCTGAGCTCAGCCATTGCTAAGCTTCATTCTGGCTCTATTTAAGGGGCGTGTTAGCGCATGCCAGGGCACCAACAGTGCCGGCCTAGAATGCAGTGCGCTGTGCATTCATTACACTGCCCCCCCGACATAGTTCTCGTCCCCGAGAGCCGGCTCCACTCCACGAATCCGCTCCTCGCCACTGACCAAGCGGCCCGCACTTCCGCGTGCGGCTCACCAAGCACTTCTGACACCAGTGTAACGCGAGTGCCCCCTCGTGGAGGAGGTTATGTTTTCAGCCACGTTGGTTTGTCCCCTCGATAACTGAAAAGGTTGAGCACGGCTCTGGATGAAATTTTCCAGAGTTGTTAGAAATGACGAAAGAAAGAAGTGATTCAATTTTGGTGCATTTCTGTATAAGAAACATTGCTCTGCATGAAAAGTGCTATATAAATAAAGTTTGATTTGATATTAACGGGTGAACGATCCCCATTCTCCGTAGTGACGTCACAGGTGGCCATGCTCTCCCGCAGCCGCGCCTGAGGTGCATCTAATCTGATTCTTTTACCTTCTACTAAATGTTCGAGGTAGAATTTTGTTTGGTGCCAATTTGGAAGCACTTTATATAACCCTCGCATCGGATTTGAGTGTCGTTGAGTGACATAACATGCAGAAAAGCATCTAGCGTTGATGTTGAAACAGGGTTGACACATGCAGTTGACAGATGGCTTCTAAACGACCCCTCCTCCCACTGGTTTGAATCGGCGTCGTATCCACAGTAATCGTTAAGCAGGTTGCGCAACTATGGGTCCGCGTTGGCCGAGTGGTTATGGACATCGCACCTAACGCGACCCCATTCATGTTACCGGCGATGTGTCTACCGCAGCATCCGCAGTGTTGCGAGTTCGACTTGTCTGCAATGTCTACCCCCGATCTCTTCATCCCAGTTTCCGACTAATCCTATCCAATAAAGATGGAAAAACGGCGCTGACGCCGGAAAAAAAATAACTTGGAAAAAAAAAAGCAGGTTGCCGCACCTACGTCGGGCGCTGTCTAATCAGCTGATGTTTACCACGTACAAGATCGGAATAGAATAAAAGTGGGTCCCGTGCACTCCCTCATCATTTCAAAATATCATTCAATAGAGCTTGAAAGAAGTTTCTTTATGCACTTAAACATTAGTTAATTTCACAGGAGGAGTTCTTGTTACTTTGTAATGGAAGACAAGTGTCCATTTGAATTTTGAAAAAAAAAATGTTGTATTTGTCAAATTTGTCTAAATGTAATGCCTAGTTCTAATTAAAAAGGGGTTCAGGAATAAATCCACTCAAAAAGTACCTCATTTTGTAATAGATATATTATATATAATATATCTATTACAATATTATATTTGAAATTCGGCCCCATTGAAGACACCAGTAGATCAGCCTACGAAGGCAAACCCAGCCAGCAGTATGGCTCAAGCCTCGATCACGGATCGATCATGTTCTGGGTGCCATCGCCGTTGTGAAAATCATGCTTGCTTAAAGTCCCTTATGTGTAATTCTACTGTACTTTGGTAACCTTGGTAACCCTCTGGTTGATCATCATCATCATCATATTCATCTATCTCCGCTTGTGCACCAATCTGGAATATCCTTTCCCAGAGGCACGGTTCCAGTGTTGGGGTCGGGCTAGGTCGAGTATTGACTATTTGAAAATGTTGTCGCAACATTGTTTGGGTTGACTCCCTCTCCTTCTTTTACTAATTCTTTGGGGCCGAATTTTGTCAGACCAATTTTAAGAGTGCTGTAGATGACCATAGAGTTGTAGAGATCTGTTTTCTTTTAAAGTTTTTTCCGGCGTCAGTGCCGTTTTTCCATCTTTATTGGATAGGATTAGTCGGAAACTAGGTTGAAGAGATCGGGGGTAGACATTGGAGACAACACTGACGCTGCGGTAGACACAGAACATGAATGGGGTCGCGTTAGGTGCGGTGTCCATAACCACTCGGCCAACGCGGACCCCAGAGATCTGTTTTTAAAAGTTATTTTTCCCGTTTTATTGAAAGCGCTAGTGTGAAAGGAGGATGAGACAGCTGGGATGAGCGGACATGCAGTATATAGCCGTGAGGGAAAGCAATCTCACGGTGCTGCATGTGCTTTGATCTAAGCTGGCTTTGAGCACCAAGGTAACCCACTGGGCCGCAGGGCCACCCCCCAGAGATCTGCTTTTGATTACATTATTACTTGTAGTCTGTGAATTTGTGATTTGTTATCCATCCACACATAATGTTGTTACCTGCGCCGGGGCGGAGCCAGGGAACAGGTTATGTTTTTGGTTGCTTTGGTTTGTTCCCTGGATAACCGAAAAAGTTGAGCATGGATCTGGATGAAATTTTGCAGTCGTTGGAAATGACGAAAGAAAGAAGTGATTAAATTGTGGTGCATTTCTGAAGCCTACAAGTAACATCATAGTCTTACTTCATTATTATTTATTAGGGTTAGTGGAAACAGGTGAAGATGGGGGCACCGACGTATTCCACCGACATGCAGGAAATATGTCGGTGGTGGGATTCGAACCACCGACTCAGTGCGCCATTAAGGCATATGCGTGCTTTCCAGTGCACTGCCTAACCGACTGAGCTACTGGGCAGCACATACTTCATTATTATTAACGGGTGAACGATCCCCGATCTCCGAAGTGACGTCATGCCGCGTGGCCGCGACTCCCGTGTCAACCAACACAATCGTACTTAGTCAAAAACACCTACAGATAGATGGATGGATAATTCCTTACCTGGTTAGTGCACGGAGTGGTCAATGAGACGTTCCCATGTAAAAATCCGAGTGATTGGTTAGGTCCAACAGCGTCAGCCTCCTAACTATTAAAGACAAGTAGCGATGTTCGATGCGTAGACGAAGTGTTGGTTCTGGCTCACCAGGCAACTACTCTTCGAGCACTTGCATTGATAATGGCTTGCCACACATACTACGTGCACTAAAAGTACTATTTGTTTGTACCACTACGGCACAGGTTTGCAATATCTGAGTGCTTCTAGTTTTGGAACGTTTCAGTGTCGTCTTTTAAATGAACTCATCTGTTAATGCATTCATCATTCATATGCAGGCTGGATCTTTGGTCCAGCTCGTTGGTGGTCATCACATCACTGATGTATACTCATTGACATGGCTCGCACACACTCAGCGTTTGGGGCAGCGCGTGTGTGTGTTTAGGGGTGGGGGGGATGTGCCCAAAAGTTCCTGTCCAGGAAAAGCAGACAAAGAAATTGAGGAAACAATTGGGTACTAGAGGGGACCTTGGGCCGGCGCGGGGGCCAGAGGGACGTGTTGTTGTGGTCGCTGGGAGAGTTGGTTTACGGTCGTGCATCTGGTTCCCACTCTTCCTTTGTTGACAAGGAAGTGCAGCCTGCATCATCATTTTGTCGCAACACAAAAGAGTGCTGCTTTTTTTTTTCGGATGGTTATAAATATCTATCTAGACGTACAAGTCGGATACTCTGAAGGGCAATTCATGTTTTCTTGAGGACACTTAAACATATTCCAACTGTGTGTTTGCACAGGATCCCACAACCAGGGCTCCGAACCGGTTCAAGGAACGAAAAGGAAAACCACAAACGAACAGAACTTTGCAGAATTTTACAAGGAGCGGAAACGGAAACGAAACAAAAAAAATTCTTTAACTGTTCCGGAACAGAAACGGAACATTGTGAAATCCACAAAACCGGTTAAAACGTTTTTTTCCGTTCTCTATATATTTTAACATATCCTATGTCTGGGAGACTATTTCCATCCACTTTGACTGTCATTCATCAAGCCCCATGCATCTGGGGCTCCATCTCGTGGACAGACGAGGAAATGAACGTAAACGCCGGTTTTCACATCAATACAGTTGCACTGAAGTCCACCAAATATACTGTATAAACTATATCTAAATTGAGCATGGCACAATATAAGGAACTTTAAGAACGAACTGAATTTTTGTGTTCCGAACCGCTTCAGGAACGATATTTTGGTGGCAGAATGGAACATTTTAAAAAATAATTTCGTTTTCAAGCCCTGCCCACAACACAGAACTGTAGACTTGTGTTTTCACCAGCCCATTCAGGCTCCAAGCTTTATTTATTAGGGTTAGTGGAAACAGGTGAAGGTGGGGGGTAGGCATGTTGTTGGGATTCGAACCACCGACTCACCACGCCATTAAGGCATATGCGTGCTTTCCAGTGCACTGCCTAACTGACTGAGCTACTGGGCAGCACAAAACGGTTAACTTGTACTCTGTTGCTGATTAAAAAATACATTTTTACTGTTGCAAAAGTGGTGTGCTGTGCTGTTGCTCAGTGTGGTGGACTTTCTTTCTCAAACAGGAAACTGTCTCATAATTGCCTTTCCCGCTCACTCCTGATCGGTCTCCCACTAGCTCGCTGCCACTAATCGCGACCCAATAATCACAACCCCCCTATCCAAGACGCGTTCCTTGACAATCAGCAGGCGCTGCTGGGTCTTTGCCTACTAAGACCATCAGAAACCTCCAGTTTCCTGATTTTGTTGAACTCTGTGAGCAATGGGCAACATAGAAACATTAAACACAGCACCCTTGCTGCCTCACAGCTAGAAGGTCCTGGGTTCGACAGGTCCTTTCTGTGTGTAGTTTACATGTTCTTCCCGTGTCTGCGTGGGTTTTCTCCGGGCACCCCGGTTTCCCCCACCACCAAAAACATGTTCTAGTTAACCCGCTCCAGTCAGTGCCCCTGGCCAAGGCACTGGCTCACGATCTGGAGTTGGCCCCGGGGCCATAGCAAGGACAACCTAAAATGATGGCTCAATTAGGGGTTAGGGTAGGGGTTAGGGAAGGGGTTAGCGTAGGGATTAGGGAAGGGGTTAGGGGTAGGGGAAGTTACAGGTCATTTAGGGGTTAGGGTTACCCCAAGACCCATAACTTTAATCAATGTGCAATGTCCTGAAATAAAATTGAATTCAATTGAATTAATAAATGAATAATGCAGTTTGCCGCAGAAGATGGGGTAGTGGGATTACGTTACTGACTACAATTTTAAATGAGTAGCTGAGTGGCTGTAAATGATTATTTTTAAAAAGTAACCTCCCCAACCCTGGCAACACTGATTACTGACTACTTTATCAAGTAAGTAAGTTCAGTGCTTTTTGTTCATTTTAGTTACTTTATTATATTCCAGCAGTGCCAACCCACCTAAACAGACAACTAGTTTGAGTGTGCAAATATTTTTTGTTGTTCATTGGGTTTTAAAGACTTCACTTCACATAAATAATGCAACAATCATTCAATCAATCAATAATAATAATAATAATACATACATTTTATATAGTGCTAGGAACTAAGGAAAACAGAAAAACAAAAACCCAAATGAAATAAGCAAAAAAACAAGCAAAACTGTAGATAAAGGGAAGGGAGGAACCAGGGAAAGCAGATTAATTGTCAAAGGCTATCTTGAACAGGTGGGTTTTTAGGTGGCTTTTAAATGATGTGAGTGAGTCGGAGTTGCGGATGGCGAGTGGTAGGGAGTTCCAGAGGGTAATACAATACAATACAATACAAAATAATACAATACAATACAATACAATACAATACAATACATTATCTTTAAAGCAATCCGCTGTTTTGCCGTTAAACTTAAAGGTAAATAAGGAGTATTATAAAACAAAAATTGGTAAGTAACTTTAATCTGATTGCTCTTTTGGGGAAAAAAAGCTATGTGTTTTATTACAAATTACTGGAAAAGAGGGGTAACATCAAAGTAACTTAGTTACTGTAATTTAGTTACTGACATCACTGGTGCCTTGAACTGCCTTTTTTTCCGTTCTGGCGTGCACAGTAGCTCTGTGTTTGGGACCCAGCTCATACTGTCCAGGCGGAATGTGGTCTGCAGTTCTTACCCACAGGGTATAATAAAGTGTCCCCTTGGAAAACTTGAGCACCTCAAATATGTATTTGTACCAACCGCTGTTTGAAATATGGACGCTGCTAAGTGAATCTGAAGGGCTGGTGCACTGCACGTTTTTTCCACTGCAGCGTAGGTGTCAGACGCCGGGACATAGCACCTCGTACAGAGGGCTCCATGGGCTGTGGGATATTATCAGTGTATAGCAATACAGTGATATTGAATAGCCGCCAAGCTATTCAACTGGCGGGCCGCGGGCCAAATCCGGCCCACCAAGCATTGCTTTCTCGTAGGGCTCCGAACCGGTTCAGAATTTTACGGAATTTTATGAGAAGCGGAAGCGGAAACGGAAAAAAGATTTCTTCAATTGCTCTGGAACAGAGACAGAACATTATGAAATCCACAAAACTGATGAAAAACGTTTTTTTTCGTTCTCTATATATTTAAACACATCCTATGTCTGGGAGGCTATTTCCTGTTGTTCATCCATCCAACTTTGACTGTCAGTCATCAAGCCCCATGCATCTGGGGCTCCATCTTGTGGACAGACAAGGAAGCGAATCTAATGGCGTTTCAAAGCCAGTTTTCACGTTAATACAGTTTGAAAGTCCACCAAATATATTGTGTATTAACTATATCTAAAAATGTAACATTGCACAATATAATTCACTTTAAGAACGAGCAAAATGTTCGCGTTCCGAACCGGTTCAGTACCGATATTTTGGTGGTGGAACGGTTCCGAGAACGAAAACGTTAAACATAGGCCTGCCTGAACCGTTCGGAACGGAACTTTTTAAAAATATTTTAAAATAAATAAATAAATCTATCTGAGATTCTGCTCTTTACCTCACCAGAGACACCAGCACTGAAATGAGTTCTTTACCGCAACAGATGGACTATAAATATATTGTAGTTTTAGTGAGCGCTACTGTTTACCACTATTTGGTGCAGTCCTGCATCTGCTCCGGTCCCTGGCCCATTGGGCTTCTGACAATGCGGCTCTCTGAGCAAAGTAGTTGAATCGCCCTGCCATACAGGATTGGAACTCTACTGGGAGTATACTCCATATACTGACAAGTCAAAAAGTATGAAATCTCCCTTTAGCATATTACGGGTTCAATAATTAAAGGGATCGGAAATGTGGAGCTGGCTCTGCGGTGCATTCAATTAGACCGCTTCATCCAGCCCCATACACTTTTGTGTCCATCACAACCGCTCGCTCTCTGGCTGTCTGATGTGCTCTCTCTATCGCGCTACCTTCACTTCCTCCCGACCGGCATAGAAAATAATTGTGAATTATTTTAAATTGTATCAGTTTTAGTCTTGCGTTAATAGAACATCGGTGAATATTTAAACACTTTTCCCAATACTCTTCGGCAAAGGGCATTCCCATTTCAGTCTCCCATTCCATCCTTTTCTTTTCCGTGTCTCTCTATCTGGAAATGAAACAGATTTGGTTATTATTTATTATTAAATTCTTGAATGTTTCTTGGCAAAAACTTTACTAAAATATTTGACAGCCGCAGCCCGTTTTATATTTTGTACTTAAATATATATTATTGTACTTAAGTAGAAAAATAAAACGTACAAATAAAAGTGCAAATTCAGTCCCCAAAAGTCCAGCCATGTTTTGTTGCAACTTTATCTTTGCTACACTTTCAATAAGTATAGCCTTTACTCATTATTTTAATTACACTAATCTGGTGCATTTGGGGGGCATTGTAAACCAAATGGGGTGCTTCTCGGATGCAAAGTGGGTGCACAATGCTCCCTTGTGTAAAGACTGCCTACGTATATAGATACCCAAATTACTTTCTTTTTTTTTCTCTTCCCTCGTTGGCTGAGCCAAATAGCTGCTGACTGCACTGAGACTATGTAGTGCGCTACATTTCAGTGCACTTACTTCTTCAGTGCACTCTGTCGTGGTTTAGTACTCAAATCAAACACCCCTGGTTTGCACTTGCCGGAATTGGCGCTGTGGCGCTTCGGCACATTACACTGACATGTTGTCGGCTACAAATATCCAGAGATGTACACGAGTCCGGAACTCACATGTCCGAGTCTTTAGGGGTCCAGTCCGAGTCCAGTCCGAGTCTTTAAGGGTCCAGTCCGAGTCCAGTCCGAGTCTTTAGGGGTCGAGTCCGAGTCGAGTCAGAGTCAAATCCGAGTCTTTAGGGTAAAGACTCGTCAAAAACTCGTCGAGAGTTGAGAGTCATTGACCTAGATTCCCGAGTCGAGTCCGAGTCTTTAGGGCACGAGTCCGAGTCGAGTCTTGACTCCCGTTTTTTGTGACTCAAGTGATTCGCGAGTCGAGTCTTTTGACTCGAGTCTGCATCTCTGCAAATAGCCTACAACACATCAGGGTGGCTGTTTAGCGCATGCAGTGTCCATCGTTCACAAACTGGGTTCAATTTCAACCCTACTTCCCGCCAGAGGGCCGTGCAGAGCACTGAATACTGAGCACTGTTTACACCAAAATAGTCACCTGTGGCCCCTGTATGACCCGATAGGGTCTATATCAGTGATACACTTCCTTGGTGGGTCTTTGCAGAGACGTCCGGCCTTGAGGCAGGACACACTTCCAGGGACACTGCTCTATGTTTCCGCCTCTTCCTCTTATTTTGCCACTTTTTTAGGAGGATCCTCCAGGAAAGCCACACTGTGTCGTTTTCCCACAGGCTTACAGTATTTTTCCGCACTATAAGGCGCACCAGACTATAAGGCGCACCAAGATAAACAGGACAGATAACCACAAATCACATTCACAATACCTCTATGCGTGTGTGTTTGGTACTTTTGGTCATCTGTTTCACCTGTCGTAAGTCATCCTCCTGCTTCCTCCTCTTGCGCACCATCGATTCATTGATGTTGTACTCTCTCGCTGCTGCTCGATTACCGCGTTCAACTGCGTAATGGATAGCCTTTATTTTTAATTCAGCGTGTGTCTCTCAAGAGTGTCTCTTTGTCTGCACCATTTTTCCCTTCGAAATGTTTACAAACAGTAATACTATAGTGAAGAATAAAGAATGGTTGGTCGAGGATATTTTTAAAATATGCCAGTGCAGACAGTGCTGGCGTGTGTGTGTGTGTGTGTGACTCGTCACAAAAATAATGATGTCTTATATTCTGCGTCTCAATGTTCATGGCGGCCAAAGCATCCAGCTGTGCGATGTATGTATTGACAAAGTAGGACGGAGAAAAAGAGAGCGATAGAGTTGGAATTTGTTCTTTGTCACAATATGCTTTGCAGCGTAAAATATGACAATGCTGCTGCCAGGTCATATTTTTTAAAATGTTTTTCCAGCCCATTCAGGCTGTTTTTTTTTTCAAGCTTTATTAGCGTTAGCAGAAACAGGTGAAGATGGGAGGGCAAACACACGGGAAATACGTCGGTGGCGGTCATATTTAAAGTATTTCAAAAACAGCAGGATTACATTAATGATTACATCTTGTTGTAAAGTATCCTTCCCACTGCTGTGTGTGTGTGTGTGTGTGTGTGTGTGTGTGTAGTATTGGGTGTGGCAATACTTCCTTTTTCAGAAAAAAACGTATTGACATAAGCAGTTCTGAGATTTCTAGATAGTTCAGTGGGTAGTGCATCCTGTCAGTGACACATATACAAGTAAGTCCTATGCAGTGTACATAGGCATACTCATATA